>APFE030498057.1:6259-93616 GCA_000404065.3 Pinus taeda | reverse complement strand
CCCCCCCCGTGATGGTAAAGGCAGAATGAAAAGGGAGGGCCAAGAAAAGACGAGGTTCGTGGATGAAGCGGGGGATCAGATCCCGAGGAGCTCAAATCTGTTGAACTTTAATCATAAACGACAAATAATATCTCTCCTTATGTGCTTTTTAATATTAGCTATCCAAACTTAGGATAAGGATGGGTGATGAAAAATATGACATAGTTTATCCATAGCGCACACATTCCCCTTTTGAAACTTAGGATAAGGGATATAAAATGAAACATTTTAAAGACCTTATGTCATCATGCACATTATGGCCTTTTATGTTATCCTCAAAATTAGGATGAAATTTGTATATACAGATATTTAGCAAACCACATAATCTACCTACCCTTAGCTAGACTAGAATTTTTTATTTTAATCTCTAGGGTACACTTAGACTGGAAAACCCATTCTTATTTTTTCTTTTATGCAGAACGAAAAACTATCTAACCTATCCGTTATTTTTCCTATTGATCTAGATTAAATAGTTGGAGCAATGTCATTTTCTACCTAACTAATGATTTACCTAAATTAAACTGTTGGGCAAATTTTTATTCTCTATCTAATTCACAGAAATTTAAAGAAGTTTAATCATGATTACATTGTATGATTAAACTAAAACTAGTGATTATGGCATTTCAAACAAGCTGCACACAACTTATTTTATAGTAATGAAGCAAAAACTATCTATGAATAGTGGCATTTAGACTTGCAACACTTTCAGTATTATTCTTTTTTATTTTCTTTCTTTTGTTGCGGTTCAATCTTTTTTTATTTTTCAATCTTCTTGTTTTTTTCTTTATTTTTCTTCTTTATACCCTCTTTTCATTTTTTTATTCTATTTTTTCTTTTTATTTGGAAATCATTGGCCGATTGACAAGTATTTACAAAATAGGATTCTTGAGATACAACACTCAATTACCTTGATATCCTATAAATTATAGGACCCTAACAGTGGCTCCATCTAGGGATGGCACTCTCCCTGTGAGGTGCCAAGAACATGTGATCAGTAACCTTGAGTTGTTATTTCAACAACATCCACCTTTAATTTCTTTGTTGCAGTACTTAAGGTAACTTATCAACAGAAGCTCAGGGCCTTCTCTGTAGGCTTCAACTTCTATTAACAGGTCACCAAATCCAAACAATAAGGACAATGATATTTACAATGATAAATGGTAAGAAAATCTCAACTATTCAGAAAATAGTGTTTGAGCATCCCGCCATTGACAAGTCCATCAGGTAATTCTGTGCCATCTAAATTTCTGATAAAGAATGCATTATTCCCTCTAAAAGCATAAATGACATAAGGTCCCATCCATAAGTTGTCAAATTTTCTATGCTTCCCTTTATTCTCTCTTCTTGAATCCCACTTTAAAACTTTATCACCAATGTTGAAATCATCTACCTTTGTCCTTCTGTCAAAAAAATTCTTGATATTTCCATGGATGACTTGAGCCTTTTTATAAAATTCTTCCCTAGATTGCTGCAATTGGATTGTCTGATCAATCCTCCTTTGAATATCATTTGGCTCGGCCTGCAATTCTTGAATCTATTTCATAACTGGAGCTCCCAAAGAGGATGGAAAAACATCATCCATTCCATAAACCAATTGGTATGGTGACATGCCAATTGATTTCTTTATAGTGAGCCTACCAACCAAAAGTGCATTTATGAGCTTGTTGCGCCATGACTTTTTGTTGTCTGCTAACAACTTCTTGATACTATTTACTAGATTTTTGTTTGAAGATTCATCCAACCCATTACCTTGTGGGTAATAAGGAGTTGAATTCCCCAAAGTAATATGGTATTTACTGCAGAAATCTATCATTTTCTTAGACCTAAAGGCTGCAACATTGTCTGTAATAAGCTTGTTGGGCAGCCAAATCTGGACAGGATATTGTTTCTAAGAATTTGATGATCACCACATCTGTGGCTAGTCTAGAAGGAGTGGCCTCAATCCATTTGGTGAAGTAGTCAGTAGCGGTAAGGATCCATTTATTTTGAGCAGAGGATGGAGGATGAATTTCTCCAATGAAATCTAATCCCCATTGTTGGAAAGGGCTTTCAATAGATATGGGCTTCAAATGTAAAGGAAAAAAATTTCTTTTTCCCTCAAAGATTTGACACTTGTGGCAAAAGGTTACCTTCTTATGAACATTTGGAAAAAGTGTAGGCAAGTAAAAACCAGCTCTAAGTATCTTATAGGTAGTGGTTTCCCAATACAGATGGCCACCACAGTCACCTGCATGGAATTCCTGCATTGTTCTTTCTGCATCATCTCTCAATAGACACTTTAGTAGAAGACCGCCAGTATCTTTCCAATATAAAACATTTTCTATGATGCAAAATTTAACTGCCTTTAGATTCATAAATCTAGCCTTGGTTTTTGTTAGACCATGAGGAGCATTTAAATTAAATAAAACATAAATAAGGTTTGCATACCAGGGTGAGGTCATGAAAGCCTCATCAAGTTGTGGAGTCGCTTGTTCCTCTTGATCATCCAATTCAGCTACAAAGTTGATATCCAAAGCATTACAATTAGATTCAACCATCAATTTGGCTAATCCCTGTCCTTTGATGAGGTTGGTTGGATTGATTTCCATGTCATATTCCAGAATTATGGCAATCCATTTGCCTCTTTTTCCATCTGGTCCATTCTCTGTCAAAATATCTTTGACTACAACATTTGGTACATAAGCAATTATATGAGAATGAAGAATATATACTCTGAAATCCTTAATCGCTTTGATCAGAACGAAATCCTGTTTTTCCATTATGTTGTACTTTGAGTGCTACATCCCTTAAAGCCTTGCTAAAGAAATCAATAGACTGTTCATATCCATCAACATTTTTCTGCAAAAGGACAGCTGCAACAGTTTGTTCAGAAGCAAACGAAAAAATTATGAAATCTTTAGTAAAATCTGGACTAATAAGGACTGGTGCCTTGGTTAATGCGTGTTTGACCTGGTCAAATGATTGCCTAGCTTCTAGGTTCCACCTGATTTCATAATCTCATTTTATGATATTTGTGATGTTTCTAAGAAGTTCTACGAGGTTAGGGATAAATCTTCTCAGGAAGTTTATTCTTCCAATAGATGACTGAATTTCTTTAATATTTCTTGGATGATTTATTTTTAGAATTGCTTCAATCCTTTTAGGATCAATTTTAATACCTTTCTTAGATATGATGTGACCAAGAAGTTTTCCTTCTTCAAGGCCAAACACTGTTTTCTTAGGATTTAATGAGATCCCAAACCTCCTACACTTTTCAAATACTCTTCTTAGGTGTCTCAAATGTTCTTCATCAGTTTTAGAATATATAGTTATGCCATCTATATAGATTACAATAAATCTGCCAATTTCATCAGCAAAAGCAATATCCATTGCTCTATGAAATGTGGCTCCAACATTCATTAATTGAAAAGGCATCTTCACATACATAAAGGTACCCCATGGAGTGGTAAAGGTTGTTTTGTCCTGATCCTCTACATGAACTAAGACCTCATTATAACCTAAGAATCCATCTAATAAGGAACTCCTAGAAGATCCAACTACCTTCTGCAAAATATGATCCATTTTAGGTAAGGGATAGTTGTCATTTAGGGAAACTTTATTTAGGTTTCTAAAATATATACGCAATTTGATTTCACCTGTTTTCTTCCTAGTTGGCACAATATTGGAAACCCATTTAGAGTACCTAAGAGGAATTATGATTTTAGACTCATGCATTCTTTTGATTTCCTTCTCAATTAAAGGCATCAGAACTGGATTTATTCTACGAAGTTTTTGTTTAAAGGGTTTCTGATCTTCTTTAATTGGAATTTTGTGTTGCATAATTTATGTGTCATATGTTTTAAGATCTTCATAGCTCCTGGAAAAAAATCACTAAATTCCTTGAATAAAGCAATATATTTTTATTCTTCAGCTATTGGGATTGATTTAGACAGTTTTCTGATTTTTGGGTATTTTTCAGTACCTAAACTGCAATCTTCAACAGTTATTCCTGAGGGCTCAATCTTAGGCTTTTTAGCCACATCGTTGAAATCAAACAATTCTTCTAGTGGAGCTAGGCCCCTAAGAAAAATATTAACTTTAAGCTGGAGTGTTTCAAACTCTTCTTTCTCTAGGTCTATTTCAAGAAATTACAGTTTATTTACAACTTTATCTACGAATGTATTTACATCTAAATTATCTAATTGCCTTTCTAGATTAGAATGTTCAACAATTTGACTATCTACTTCAGATTCCAAATCAATACTGTCATCTTGAAATTCATCTTTGGATTGTAAGAAACTTTCAATTTGTTTATCGTTTCCAAACACCTGCCAATATCTCATGTTATTAGGCACAACTGGTCGGTGTTTTACCTTCAGTACATATTCTTGATTAGGATAAGCCATTTTGCAAGAGCTGGCTAAAAAATCCAGATTGTTTGAATGATATTTTGTTTTCTAGGAATCACAGAAAAGTCATATTCAAGAAAACATTCTAGGAAATCAAGCACAACATTTTTTTATGTTCTCATCCTAGGATGTTTGGCTGAATATTCTCCTTTAGTTTACTTGATAATTAATTCAGCATCCCCTTGAATGGAGATTCTTTTAGCACCTAACTTTTTTAACAACTGAAATCCTAAAATAAGGGCTTCATACTCTGCTATGTTATTAGCACATTGAAAATTAAGCATGTACGAGTGACCCTCAACATGACTATTCCCTATGTTAACCACCCAAATTCTTGCTCCAGCACCATATTTGTTGCAAGAGCCATCAAAACTTATGTTTCAAAGAGGTTCAGGAGGAGTTTTCAGTTCTATTATTTGTGACAGGGTTGGGTATGTTTTAGAAATTTCAATTTCTGTATTGATTACTTGATTGTTGATATCCCCATCATTGTAAAGAATAAACGAATCCAAATCTGAATGAATAGAATAAAGTGGATAGTTATGAGGTTTGTCTTGACTACTCACCATGAATTTCATTAAGGTTTCCCTATATAATATTCTTTGCTGCCCAAAAACTAGTATGGTAGCAAAGGTCATGTCCATTTGCAGGGTGCCTTGTAATTTTGCTCCCCATGAGTGTGACAATGACATGCCATACTTAGGGAGAATGTCTGCAACCACTATGTCCATTACTAGACTTTTAGTAGAGATTTGGGCCAAAGTAATACACAGGTCTTTGATAAGACCTAGGCATCTAACTTTGCTGGAATCAAAGGAATACAAGTCCTTGTAAGGTCTAGTAATGTCAAGTCCTAATTTCTCCATCACAACTTTAGGACTTAAATTGTTGGATGCACCTAAATCTATCATAGCTTTATGGAGAATCGTGTCATGAATATTCAGGCTAACATAGAATGGAGGTACTCCACCTTCCTGTGGTTTACCCTCAACTTCTGATCCAAATAAGAGTTAAAGTTGGTCATCATTCAGATTCACAAAGTCGGTGTTTTCTCCAATATTTAAGGCTTTCATTACTTGGGGTCTATACATATTTTTTCTCATTAACTCTGTGAGAGGAATAGGGATTTTCAATTTTTCCAGTTCATTCTCAATTTTGAACGATGTTTGAATCTTAATTTAGTTGGGAAGTTCTGATTGTTCTGTGATTTGTTTTGTCATAGGATCCTTTTTTTTTACTGGTGTTTGGAACATTTGTTTGAGTAATTTTGGAAATATTGTCAGTTATCTTTTTGACAGGGATTTCTACCTTTTTCTTACCAGAATTATCCACAATTTTCTTAGGAAGACTATTTGTGGTTTTCCTAAGTTCATTTTTAGATGACTTTTTAGCAGGATTATATGAGTTTTTAGCATTGAGAGTGTTTGGATTCTTTTTGCTCCTAAGGTTGTACTGCCTGTGGACTTCGATTATGGCATTTTCAAACCCTTCTTTATATTCATCTGACTCTTCATAATCCAATTCAGTTTGGGCTAGGAGAAAAAGTTCTCGCTCTTCTTAAGTGAGGAAAATTGCTTCATCATCATTTATCTCCATCAAATTTATTTGATTATCCTCCAAATCTTCCACAATATTCCCCTCATCATCTGTGTAATTCTCCTGAAAAGGAGGCTGAACTTATTGGTCTAGACCCTTTTGTTCTCTTTGTTTAATTTGGGGAACATTCCTTCTAAAGTTTTGGTTTCTAGTTTGTGGGGGATTTTGATTCTCTCTTACTTGAGTTTGGTCATTAATGTTTACTCTTTGCATCATCTGATTCACTACTATCACTAAGTTATCAATCTTATGATCAAAAACAGAAGTAGAAGGTTCTTCTTTTATGGTAACTCTGTGTTCAGACTTTAGCTTGGCTTTCTTGGCCAGGATGTTAGCTTCAACTTTAATTGCATTTGCTTGCATTTCTTCCAAAGTTGTCGAGTCTCTCTCTCTAAGTTGGTATTCCATTTATACATCGAAACCCTCTAGAAAATCAAATTAGAGGTAGGCCAGGGGAGTGCTTGATGTCTTGTGGAATGGCATTATAAACAATATTGAACCGTTCACAATATTCTTCCATACTTTCATTTGGTTTTCTTTTCGGTCTTTTATATTCATTTAGGAGTTGAAGTGGAATTTTCTTGATCTCCAATATAGATAATAAATTTTGATGGAAAGCATCAAGGTTGGCTATACTTCCTGCAGAGAAACCCCTAAACCATTTCTTGACATCACCTCCTAAACTGTGAGTAAACAATCTCATTTTAACATCAACTTCATCTACTTCTTGGAGGTCAAACACATCATTCATCCTATCCACGTGCTATTGAGTAGTATAAGAACCAGCGTTATTAAAGGTGACATTTTTAGATTAATAATCTCCAGGCATAGCATTTAGCTGGCCCAAAGGTGCATACTTACATACCACAACTGTTCTGGAAGATTGACTTAAAGATGGACCTAATGGAGGTGTAGTTTTGATAACTACAGGGATAGTAGGAATAATGGTTTGAGAAATCACAAGTGAGGAAGTTGAAAATATGGAATGAGTAGGAGTGGGAGGTTGTAGATAAACAGACTGGGAAGACTGACTAGATAAAGAGGTTGCTACAACTGTCAAAGAAAAAAAATTCAACAGATTGTTGAATAAAATCTTCTTCAATAGCCTGATCCAACATTGAAACTAGACCTTGTAATTTGTCAAATTGTTGTAAGGATTCAAGATCAGGATTTGTTTCAAGGAACTGGGTTTGGGGTATGTATGGTTGTAGTATGGCTTTATCAATGAGATTTTGATCTACAAAAGCCTCAAACTCTGATCTAAGCAAACTATGTTGGAAAGGTAAATCAAACTCTATGTCTTGTATAGTTTCAAATTTCTCTGGTAGAGAATTAGACCTTGACAAAGGAATATTCTCAGGAAGAGAATTGAATCTAGATGATGGGCTATTACTACCTTGACTCTCTGTAAAACTTTTATTTCTGACCAATTTCTCAGGGTTATCTATAAATTCAGCAGGGTTGGAGTCAGGGTGAGACCTAGTGAAAACTCTTTTGGGAGCAAGGTCTACTAAAAATCATTACACAAATAAAATCAAATCAATGACACAATAGAATATTACAAAATAACAACCTCAGATCATGTATTTCATAGTGATATAACAGTTTTTTAATGAAATATTGTTTAAAAACCAGGGAATAATAATGTTTTTGATTAAAAAGTATTCTTCCCCAATATGGTCGCCACTATGTTGTCATTCTGTATTTTTGAGGTTGAGGGAGTAAACACATAGGAAAACATCAAAACCACTTTGGAAGCTGGGATCTAGCCCTATCAGCTTCAGAGAGGGATCTCTCTATTTAATTTAGCTTTGTTTTTATGTAAGTTTTAGGCTAGCTATGATTGTACTTGTTTGTTTTGTTTGAAAGGTTTGGTTGATTTGAGTTTTATAATTCCATTGGGCTATGAAGACTATAAACTAAACTGGAGTTTTGCATCAATTTTTAGAGTTCTCACAGGGAAATATAGATTGCCTTAACTAGATCTTTTCAGAAATTAAGTGATTTGTGGAATCGCAGAAGTGTAAGGTTCAGTAGAGACCAAAGAGAAATTAAGAATTCTTTGACCTTACTTCAGTGGAAAACATTAAAATTAACAACAGCCAAAATAGGGCACTCTAGATAACGAATCCTATTTTTCACAGTTTCTATTGATTAATTCAGATATTTAGAAAACAAAGGAAATAAATAAAAGTGCATAACCAAAAAGACAGAAGAAACACATCACCATTTAACACACCACATGAATCCTGTGAAAGGTGCTTGTATTATTGATGCTCCAGTACTTCAAAATTACAATATTCGGGAGGAAATTACATTCGAAAATCAACCCTTAATACTTCAAATAGTGAAGTATTTATAATGAAAAAATACAAAAAATACTTTACAGAATCGCTATCAAACCAACAATGTATAATTGGCTAATTACAAACTATATCATCTAATCCTGGTAGAAGGATAGGCCACGTAGGCTACTGAAGACAACAGTGGCCCTGTTTTGATGCTTTCAGTTGCTAAGTCATCCCGAAATAGTGTTGAGACTTTGAAATGGCCATTGTGCTAGTGACTGCACTGGCAAAGTCATTTTACTGCTCTTGAGTTATCCTTCAATCCAGTAAATTAACCAACTCCTCCCATCTCTTTTCATCTGGCACTGTTGACGTTGCTACCCTACGGTAAATTTCATCTACCTCTATGTATTTGGAAAAAGATGGTTTTATGGTAAAAATATGTATTACCTCATTCTGCACATGGAAATCGTTTGACATGGTCTCCGGGAATGCCTTTGCTATCATACTTCCTTTAATTCCACTGAACTTAACGCTGATTTTAGCCACTTCTTTCATCTTCAGGATATAGTCTTCCTGAGTGATCAACTTGTCATTTATGACATAGATACTGGGTAGTCCCTTTTGCATTAAGGCTTCAATCTTGTTTGTAGACCTGTTTACGTGTAACTCTAAGGTTTTGCACCTTTCCTCCAATTGATCAATGAGATTTCTCTTTGTTAAGACTTTCTTGACTTCCAGAATGGTGGTAGTTCTATCATTGACTCCTACTTCCTCCAGCTCAAATCTGGACTTTGAGTTTAACTTAATTATATTGGCAGCTTTTGTTGACATCTCTCCCAACTTTTCCCTTCCTTCCACAATAGTTTTTGTTGCCTTCTCTATTAGCTCTTTCGTCTCAAATATGATTTGGATAGAAGGCAAAATCTCATTCATAGAGTCTAATATGTTCATCCAAATAGTTTCCTTGGCTTGGGCTAAGGTCTAGCCAATTGAAATGTATCTCTATACCTAGCACAAGTTTTCCAACAATCTCTGGGATTTCTCCAATTCAGCAGTCCGAGCAGCTTCAGCTTTGGCCTTTTCACTTCCAAAGATTTGAGTTGGCCCTACAAAGTCTCAACTTCCTTTTACTGTAATGACATGTTTTAAGTGTCTGTGTTACTTGTTCAGCAATGGGATTCTGAGTTGAATAAGTAGTTGTAGTGGTTTCTCCTGTCGATGGAAGTTGAGAAAGAGGTACAACATCCAGGGGGACAATGGCCATCTTCAAATTGTCTTCCTTCTCCTCTATCAATTTCTCCAACTCTGCCTCCATCTCCCTAATCTGTATATTTTTGTCTATGATCAATTTCATCATATATTCTTTATATGCTTCACCCTCTTCAATGTCCTTGGTCATTGGATCTTCTATGGTTGGAATCTTGAGCTGCTTTCTTAATGCTACAATGTCCAAGTTCTTCTTTCTAATAATCTCCTCAGTAACATTAATGTCTTTAGGGTGATACCCTATCTTGATCACCAAGTATTCCAAAGACTTGATCTTGTTATCTTTGGCCAAGGAGGAAACTTTCTCCATCTTCAACTATGATTGTACATTTGCAAAAGAAACCTGGAATTTGGATAAGGACATGGCAATGTTAGTCAGAGTGGAGGATATCATCTCACCAGTTTGCTTGTGCAACCCATTTGATTAATGGGATGTATGTCCTTTGTGTCGAACTCAAACGTTGTGCTCTTGTAGTCTGTTGCTCATTTGGGCTATGGAATCTGGGCCTCAAGAAAGGACATCTGCATTTTACCATGCTCTGTGCCAAAAACTGACAACAACCTACTCTATGAGCTGGAGGTCTGCTTCCAAAATTGGTTGTAAGTGTTGTTCTTCAGAATTTCATTTCTAAGCTTTATCTCTTTGTACCTATCAAAAATTGTCTTATCTTTTTCTATTTGGACAGTTTGTGATTCTAGCTCAGTCTCCTTATGACATTGTGAAGATGAAGGTTCATAAGGAGATGTAGTGAACTTGGTAGTTGGAGTTGGTGAATCTATGATGATGATGGTTGCCTGCTCTTTAGTTTCTTTATCTACTTCTAGTCTGGGAGTCACCTTTCGTCTCTTTCTATCACTGATTCTGAATTCTCTAACTTCACTTCCAGTAGTAGATGATGATCCTTCCTCCTTCTGCCTCTTGCTTAACATTTCCTGAGGAACTGGAGTCTACAAACTGGAAGTAGAACAAGTTTCTCTTCAACTACCTGCAAGATATTTTCTGACCACTCTAGCTGATTGGCATGCGGCTCTATGTCTGGCCTTGAAGTATGAATGTAAGGAGTGTTCTTTTTTTCCACTCTGAACTTTGAGATGATGCCACAGGGGTCATGAGACCATGTAAAGCTCAAACTGAACTTCATTTTCTTCATTATTTTATCTGCTTCCTCTCATGTTGTCCTGGTGTTACACAAAAATGGAATCACCTGTGTTTTTATTATGAATTGTGCCTTCTTCTTGGCCACTACAAAGTGAATATCATATGAGTTCAGCATCTACCTGATATACTCTAGTGCAAATATCCTCATTGAGAGGTACTTGGGGAGTTTATAGGGGGCTAGTTCACAACCATACACTTAATTTATGTGTAGTTTTGATATTGATACCAATCACCGGTCTTTGGTTGGTTTGACAGATGCAAAATTCTCTTGATTTCCTCACTAATTCTGGGTTGTACTACACTATTGAGAATGTTCATGGCTAGATGAACAAAGTCTTCAATAAATTGTTCGTAGGTGAATTCTTGTTGTTATTTCATGACCAATGAGGTCCAAAAGATGACACTTTCTCCATCTTCAACTGTGACTGTACACTTGCAAAAGAAACCTGCAATTTGCATAAGGACATGGTATTGTTAGTAAGAGTGGAGGATAGCATATCACCAATTTGCTTGTGCATCTCCATTTGATCAATGGGATGTATGTCCTTTGTGTTGATTTCAAAGGTGGTGCTCTCATAGTCTACTGTTGCTTTGGACTGTGGAATCTGGGCCTCAAGAAAGGCCATTTGCATTTTACCATGCTCTGTGTCAAAAACTGATAGCAATCTACTCTGTGAGTTGGAGGTCTGCTTCCAAAATTACTTGTAAGTGTTTTTCTTCAGAATTTCATTTCTGAGCTTTATCTCTCTGTACCTGTCAAAAACTATCTTATCTTTTTCTATTTTGATAGTTTGTGATTACAACTCAGACTCCTTATGACCTTGTGAAGATGAAGGTTCAGAAGGAGATGTAGTGAAATTGGTAGTTGCAGGTGGTGAATCTGTGATGATGATGGTTGCTTTCTCTTCAGTTTTTTTGTCTACTTCTAGTATGGGAGTCACCTTTGGTCTCTTTCTATAACTGATTCTAAATTCTCTAGTTTCACTTCCAGCAGTAGATGATGATTCTTCCTCCCTCTACCTTTTCCTTGACTTTTCCTAAGGAACTAGAGTCTGCAAACAAGAAGTAGAAACAAGCTGCTCTTCAGCTTCCTGCAAGGTATTTTCTAACCACTCCAACTGATTGGCATACTGCTCTATAATTGGCCTTGAAGTATGAATGTAAGGAGTATTCTTGTTTTCCACTCTGAGCTTTCAGATGATGCCACAGGGGACATAAGACCATGTAAAGCTCAAACTGAACTTCTTTTTCTTCAGTATTTTATCTGCTTCCTCTCCTGTTGTCTTGGTGTTGCACACAAATGGGACCACCTGTGTTTTTATTTTGAATTGTGCCTTCTTCTTGGCCACTACAAAGTGAATATCATTTGAGTTCAGCATCTGCCTGATATACTGTAGCGCAAAGATCCTCATTGGGAGGTACTTGGGGAGTTTATAGGGGGCTAGTGCACAGCCATACACTCTAATTTTTGTGTGGTTTGATATTGATACCAATCATTGGTATTTGCTTGGTCTGACAGATGCAGAATTCTATTGATTTCCTCATTAATTATGGGTTGTACTACACTGTTGAGAATGTTCATAACTAGATGAACAGGGATCAATAAATTTCTTGTAGGTGAATTCCTGTGTTCTTTCATGACCAATGAGGTCCAAAAGATCACTGGTTGTTGGTTCCCTACATCATCCAACTTCTACAATGCAAACTAAACTTGTCTTCTTGATAATAGATGAACATGTAAATCAAAATAGAGGTGTAATTGAACACCTGCTTTGTAGGAAACTTAATAAATTGCTCTTGAATATTATCAGCCAAGAACTGACTGAAGTTGAACATCAAGGAGGGCTTACTATCTGTGGAAAATATAGAGAGGAATCCTAAAATGGGCTCATCTACCCACTTATCAGAATGATAACCTAAAATGTAAGAAATCATAGAAATAATTTGCTTGGCATGATCAGGGAAAATGGAAGAAGGATATGGAGGATTCTTCTTGGGTAATTGGGCATTCTTTTGTAAGAAAATCTCAAAAATTCTGGCTCTGGTGGCAGATTCCAGCTTTTGATAAAGTTGGGTGAGGGCTTCTAGGGAGAAAGGGGCAACATCTTCCACAGTGGGGTCCAACATCATTTGGTCAATGGATTTGGCTGTAATGGTGAAAAGAATGTCACTTGCAAGGGAAATTATGGCTCTTTGGGCAGGGACATAACAAGGTTGACACCTTCTCATAAATTTTGGGGCTTGGAATGTCAAGGGCATGATATAATGGGCGAGGTTGGACTCCCAGTGCCAAATTTCATTTGTCTTGTCTGTGTGCTTATCATCTAACCAACAATACAATTCCAGAAAATCACAGTCACACTGGATGTCATTTATCCTGTAATCTCTATCCGCTAATGGTATATGATCCAAATATATAAAACGGGGACTTAAAGTATTAATGGTCTTATCCTGGGTTTTAGTTTTAGGAGGCATGACTATAAATAATCTATGAATCAGATGAATTTTGCAAAAGAGGCTTACCGAGGTCAGCAAAATAATGGATTGTCAGGTGAAAATGGAAAGAAAATTCAGTTTTGGTCACAGTCTGGCCATGGAAATACTCTTATGGAGATCATTGTGTAAAATTATGAATAATAGAAAGGATCAGGAGTGAAAGGTTCAGAATGATAGGCTCGAATTTATTTACACATTGTTTCAAAGTCTCGTTGGAAATGGAGCGGGACTGTTATGCTGAACGGTTACTTGAGAAAAACTGAAATAAATGACGAATGATTATTTTGGTCGGGAATACATTTAATTGGCCCAACGGTCATGACAGGTGGTGGGCGGAGAGTGGTGGAGGAAGAGTGGTGGGGCACGACATAATGGATAAGGGAAAGGCGGTTTCTGGAGGGGGTAGCGGGCGGTAAGTGGTATCAGTCAAGGGGGTGGTGCGAAATCACCACAAAACGTCACGTAAGGGGTAGGGCCCGATGGGAGAAACCACCTTCTGGACCCCCACCCCCAATGGTAAAGGCAGAATGAAAAGGGGGGGCAGGAAAAGATGAGGTTCATGGATGAACCAAGGGATCGGATCCCGAGGACGTCAAAGCCAATGAACTTTAATCATAAACGACAAAGAATATATGTCCTAATAAACTTTTTTGTATTAGCTTTCTAGACTTAGGATAAGGACGAGTGATGAAAAGTATGACATAGTTTATCCATAACGCCCACGTTTCCCTTTTGAACTTAGGATAAGGGATATAAAATGAAACATTTTAAGGACCTTATGTCATCATGCACATTACGACCTTTTATCTTATCCTCAAACTTAGGATAAATCTTGTATATGCAGATATTTAGCAAACCACATAATCTACCTACCCTTAGCTAGAATAGCATTTTTTATTTTAATATGTAGGGTGCACTTAGACTGGTAAACCCATTTTTATTTTTCTTTTATGCAAAATGAAAAACTATCTAACATATCCCTTATTTATCCTATTGATCTAGATTAAACAGTTGGATCAATGTCATTTTCTACCTAACTAATGATTTACCCAGATTAAACTGTTGGGTAAATCTTTATTCTTTATCTAATTCATAGAAATTTAAAGAAGTTTAATCATGATTACATTGTATGATTAAACTAAAACTAGTGATTGTGGCATTTCGAACAAGATGCACACAACTTATTTTACAGTAATGAAGCAAAAACTATCTATGAGTAGTGGCATTTAGACTTGCAACACTTTCAGTATTTTTTTTTTTTTTTTTTTTTTTTCTTTTGGTGGGGTTCAATCTTTTCTTATTTTTCAATATTCTTGGTTTTCTCTTTATTTTTCTTCTTTATACCCTCTTTTCATTTTTATACTATTTTTTCTTTTTATTTGGAAATCATTGGAAGATTGACAAGTATTTACAAAATAGGATTCCTCAAATACACCACTCAATTACCTTGATATCCTATAAATTATAGGAAACTATCAGTTTCAATGTTATGTTTCAGTTGTAATACTGATGGCAAGGTAATCCCTAAGGTATGATGGGAATGTGACCTTGACAAATGGCTCATGCATGCATATGAAAGTGATTTGGATTCATGGTAATTATGATGAAATGGTGCACTTGGTATTGAACAAGTATCTTACTTCTTAGACATAATGAATTTCTTGATTCTATGAAGCTACTTAGAAATATTGATTTTTGATATACTGATGTTTAGCTAACATTTACTATTTTAGATATCTTGATCCCATAAAGAAGGCTTGCACATTGATTCTTATATATGGTAGCTTGATACTATTGATAATGCTTGTGATAAGCATGATAACCATGATGATAGAATTATAACAATGAAATTGATATTCAGGATCTTTTGATGATCGTGGTTAAGTTTTGATGTGCTTAGTAATTATGGCATATGATAAAATTGAATGACCTGATTTCATGGATTGGTTTATGTGATAAAGAAGTGATGTTGTGATCATGATTCTTGAAGTATAGTCCTATTAGCTATTTGACACTAATCCTTGATGAAATATTGATGTCATGGTGTGATGATGAAGTAGTTGATGCTAACATATTATGACCATGATGGATATATGTTTTAGAACATGATATAGCTTGAATTTATGATCTAATGGTTCTCCTTATGCATGACAATATTATAGACAAGTTAATGAATTTAATAATATTGACTGAAGGGGCTGCTCATTAAGAGGGAGAATCTCTCCATAAGATCCCTACTCCTATTATCATTTTCATTACATGTATAGAAGATTATTTACTGTTGAAGTATGATTTATGGGCTGAATAGACAAATATGTGATATTGTTAGTATGCAGCAAGTTATGGTCTAAGAAGAGAGAGTTTTCCTTACTCTACGCCTCAACTGCATGAAAGCAAGCTTGAGGGTACGATTATAGCCTCTCAACCACATGGAAGGAATCCTATGGGTGCGGTTATGGATGTAGGTCACAAAGCTAAAGCCTTATGCATAAAATTAGGAATGCACCAACAATATGACGGTCTTACAGATATGGAGCAGACATTAGAATGTCCTATGAGTAGGGAAGTTTATATGTTTGACTTATGATAGAGAATGTGAATGATTGACTAAAATTTTGTTTTCGTGTGGTTGAAATATGCATATCAATATGTCATTATGATTTAACCATTGAATCTAGTGTATAACAGTATTTTATAACAATTGCAAGGATTGACTAGATTTGGATGATTGATATAGATAAGAAGTGTTTGGAGTTTTGACATGATTATTGATAATGATTTAGAACTTTGACTTGATGTTGAGATATGTTTTGTGCTATAGATCTCACTATGATAGAAAATTTGGGTTTTGACCTGATGACTAATGATTTGATTTGGCGACTGATGATTTTCCTTGATAACATTTCTATATCAGCATAATGACTTTCAGTGACTTATATTGGTTTTCAATAGATATTATGTGTTGATGTCATTAGCTTAAACACATTGGTTGAAGTATAAACAGATGTGATTCAGTATGCAACTATCTCACTATGAATGAATGAAACTTATATGACTTGTCCCTGATGTACCTATTCATATTTAGTAGAAGAAAGTATTCATGTTGTGATCATGAGAATGAATTGATGAAGTTTGGTTTGATATTTCTTGGTAAATGACAATTTGTTGGCATGACAATAGATGAAGTCATAACTTGATCTTTGGATGAGAGCTCTACCTGTCACCCAATCTAAATAATTTGATACAGTGATATTAATTATTTTGATATTAATTTTGATAGGGCATCTAAACTTTGATCAGTTAAGTTAGTTAATTCGATTGCATAATATTAATTTGTGTAAAGCTAAGCATATTGCTTTGGTCAAGTGTTATCTTTGCAGAAAGCATTGTATGAAGTAATGATCCAGATCTTTTAACTTCAAGGATGCATATAGAATTGCATATAGAAGAGGATATTAACCAAGTAACTTAACACATGGAAAAGAAGCAGAAATCATAAAGAAACCATGATATCAAAGGCACACAAATAATTTGATTACGGAGTTCACCCAATTTGGGCTACGTCCCCGAGCGCTGCTCAAAGTGGGGAGGCCTTCTTTCATTAAGTGGCAGCAAAGAAATCAGTTACAAGCAACTTTACAAAAATGACCCTTATACCTCCAATTCTGATGATGGCCTGAAAATGGAGACCTCGGCTAGAGAAACAGGCCGCACGGTTGGATTCCTGGTGCGGAAACGTGCAAAAATGAATATAAACTTGTCAAATTCTGACACTAGCACCTCTGATCCTCTAAGGGAATTTTTTCAGCATATTTTCAGATCCCTCACTCATGGTTCCACTCCTCTGACCGCTCTTGGTTCCGTTACTCTGCCCTCCGTCGGTCTAGTTCAAATGGCAGAAGTGAGGTTTAAATATAAGTTTTGGGCGAATTGTCCAAGGTATGGGATGTTGACCCAATGGTAAGTCTCGATCTATTTGTTGGGGGCAGACAGGGTTCAAACCCCACCCACCCTATATTTAGTGTGAAATCATTTTGGAACACACGACTTGAACTCTTAATATGTTGGCAGTTAATACATATACAACAATGTTTTGTTTTTAAATGTGATTCGATCGTGGGGGTTGGGCGGGTCCGTCGGGTGTGGCCCACCCACCCAATTTGAACATATATAATATAGAATACCATTGTAGACCATTCGGGGGCTGGCAACCCACCCCCTCCCCCCCAAATTTATATTTTTTTTTGTTTTTTAAACATAATAGATAAAACAAATCCGCCAGAAATTAAGGGATATTAGACAAATTCGCCAATTATGGTGGTCGGATTCTATGCATCGGGACTCTGCCAAATTGTTATCTCATTAGTGACTGTCACTTGGTCAAGCTACACCAAAACTTTTACCATATATAAATTGAACATACAAACTCGGATTTGATTGTCATTCGCACAGTTGGAATCAAGGTGACGAGCACTACGATCTAGTCATGGTTTCACTTCCATTTGAGGACTTTGAGTTTTGAGCTATTTTCAAGGCCACTTCTATTTCTGGATCCATCCGAATCATTCCTCCCCACTGAGGAGATTTTGGTCCTCCAAAACCATGCACACATCTTGCACACTGCCTATGTCCTTATCAAGCCACACTTTCAACATCTTCATTCCATGCAAATCTGGTACATTCTTTGCAATCACATACAAATCCCCACTGACTCAAACAACCCATACTTGCCAAGATTTTATAACACGCACTCTTTGTTCAAGTTTACATCATAATAGAATTCAATACCCCAACTATCAACAAAAGGCCAAAAACATCATTGTTTCCTTAATAAGTGATGGAAAACACGTCATCACTTTTACAATTATTCGCAACACATGATTTAAAAGATGGGACCAAAAAAATATACTATTCTTAGTAAAACCATCTCTTACTCAATAAAGTGGACCACCATGAATGTGGCAGATTCATTTATTGAACAGCTTCTCTAGTTGGATTGTTTACCGGTGCTTTCTAGGCATAAAGTATCTGACACATGGCTCTCTGGTGTCCAACCTTGTTGTAGTGATTACAATAATTCTTTCTCCTCCAAACTTTTGGGATCATCTTGGATCACTTATTCCTGGTGTGCCTCTGATGAGTTCTTGTGCGACCCTCATTATCACTGGAATTTGATGAGATCTCATTATTTGTCATTGGTTGGTAGGTGGTTGTCTTGGAGAATTCCCCAACCTCTTTTATGACAAATCCAAGTCTTTCATAATGAGGCAATTCCTCCACTTTGATAGGATTCACAATTCCTTGGCCATCAATGTCGAGGCCCTTTTCTTGATACCCCATTTTCTTCAACAATTTTGATCCAATTCCTGTAGTATGTTTCTCAAAAGCAGCAAAATCATCATCATAAAAAGTACATGAAATTGAAGAATCATTTTTTACCTCAGGCTTGTTATGTTGCAACTTTTCTAATGCCTCCTCCTTGCCTTGTAACTGACGTTGCAACCTTTGTTTCTCCTTCTCTTCTTCTTGTAGGAGTCCCCTTAGTTCAACATTCTCCATCTAAATGCTTTAGTTGATTTCTTCGAGTTCTTGGAGCTGCATGTTGCATTTGGTGCCCTTTTTTTATTTTTGGCACAACATCTGCTGAAATCTTTGTCTCATTGCCTGAATCAAAACCCAGGTCGATGGGTCCATTTGTTGCAATCTCGATAGTTGCAATATTCTTTTCATCACCTAAGTTTGATCCGAGGTCAATTGGTCCACCACCTACAAATCCGGTAGTTTTGATCTTCTCATCATCCTCTGATTCATAATATTGGTCATTTTCCTGTTGCATAGTTTCAATTGTCTTCTACTTCTCTTTTTTATTGTTCCTCTTAGGTCTCAATTCTGGATGTAGTTTCCAGCTATTCTCCTCATCATGCCCTTATTTCTCATAATGAGTACACGAGGGCCTTGCTTCTCTTCTCTTGGATGCTGCTACCCTCTTCAGACGATCATCTTGCTCATGCTTCTCCCTCCTTTCAAGATGTACATCCTTCACACTAGCTTCATCAATATACTTAGGTTCAAATAATAACAATGAATGACGCAAATAACTATGCAAAGGACTAATATATTTCATCAACGTCTCAGAAGTGTCTAGTGGAACATTCAATGCTAATGCTTGTTTTCTAAACTCATATGTAAAATTTTGAAGAGTTCGACCTTTGCTTTGTTTCAAATGTTGTCATTCAATCATGGCCTTCTGCCTGTAACCCAATGGGTAAAATTGTCCTCTTAAAGCAGAAATGAACTCAGACCAAGATGAAATAAGTTTACGAGTACTCTTACCACCTTGTTGCATATTTCCTTCCCACCAGACGAGAGTGGTGACACTCAATCGCAAGGATGCTAGTTGGATCTTGGCTTCATCCTCTTTAATTTGTTGTATGCGACAATACACTTCAAATTGTCTTATCCAATTATCTAACTTTCCTACATTAGATTCTCCACTAAATACATGTAAATCAAATTTGACATCCAACTTGAAAAGGGGAATTTTTGATGCATTCCTCTTATTCATGTTAGACTGATGAGAAGAGGAAGAAGAAGAAATTTCACTCGAGGATGGAGAGGGAGGAGGCTCTTCTCCTCCACCTTCATGATTTACGGAGCATGATCATCTGGTTCTTTCTTCTCAGGCTTGATTGTCTTCTCATATTCTACAAACAACTTGTTAGCTTTCTTTTCCATAGTGAAGAAGCTCTTGCGATAATTTCGCTCTTCCTCCAATCGAGCTTCCTGGTCGGCCATGTTTCATCTTCACAGTGCATGCCCTGCTTCAGGATCAAAGGATTTAATTTTTCCTTCACCTCTTTGGATCTTGTTCCTAGTTAGAATTCACTCACGCAAATCAAGAAGACCACTCTGATACCAAACTTGATCCAAATCTTTTAGCTTCAAGGATGCAAATAGAATTGCATATAAAAGAGAATATTAACCAAGTAACTTAACACATGGAAAATAAGCGAAAATTATAAACCAACCATGTGTTCAAAGACACTTAAACAATTTGATTACGAAGTTCACCCAATGTGAGCTACATCTCCAGGCCCTGCTCAAAGTGGGGAAGCCTTCTTTCATTAAGTGGCAGCAAAGAAATCAATTATAAGCAACTTTACAAAAATGACCCATATACCTCCAATTCTGATGATGGCCTAAAAATGGAGACCTCACTTGGAGAAACAGGTTGCAAGATTGGATTCTTGGCGCAAAACCATGCAAAAATGACTATAAAGGTTTCAAATTATGACACTAGCACCTCTAGCCCTCTAAGGGAATCTTTTTTGCATCTTCACAGATCCCTCGCCCATGGTTCCGCTCGTCTAGTTGCTCTTGGTTCTGTCACTCTATCCTCCGTCAGTCTGGTTCGAATGACAGAAGTGAAGTTTAAATATAAGTGTTGGGTGGATTGGCCAAGGTATGGGTTGTTGACCCAATGGCAAGTCTCGATGGATTTGTTGGGGGCAGATAGGGTTCAAACCCCTCCCACCATATACTTGGTGTGAAATTGTTTTGGAACAAGTGACTTGAACTCTTAATATGTTGGTGGTTAATACATATACGATAACATTTTTCTTTTAAACGTGATTCGATCATGGGGGTTTGGCGGGTCCGTCGGGGGTGGTCCTCCCACCCAATTTGAATATATATGAAATACAATACCTTTGTGGACCATTGGTAGGCTGGGGGGGTGGCAGCCACCCACCACACACACCCCCGCCCCCACCCCCCAAATTAATATTTTTTTTGTTTTCTAAACATAATAGATAAAAAAACAATCTGTTGGAAATTAAGGGATATTAGACAAATTAAATAGGCGACAAATTTACCTATTCTGATGGCCAGATTCCATGCACCAAGGCTCTGCCAAATTGTTGCCTCATTAGTGACTACTACTTGGCCAAGTTTTACCATAACTTTGACCAACTATAACTTGAGCATGATAACTTGTATTTGAGTGTCATTTGCACCGTTGGAATTAGGGAAATGAGCACTACGAACTGGTCATGGTTTCACTTCCATCTGAGGACTTATATTTTTGAGTTATTTTCAAGGCCACCTCTCTTTCTGGATCCATACAGATCAAGTAAGCTCCCCAATATTGATATGTCTGCATTGAAAATTATCTGGTGAAGCTAGTATGATGTTTCGATCCAATTCTCCACTTGAAAATTGGTCCAAGGTATGATTTTGATTTTGGTTTTTATATACTAATGGTTTATTCTTGACAAGAAATAAGCCTCTAATAATCAAAGTAAGAGGAATATGGCATCTGAAGTTAGAAATGAATAATCATGGCATGATGTATCATACCCTAAAGTTTTGAAAATAAAATCTATATATTGAAGCTATAAAGAAAGTGGAAATCTAAATCCTTTGACACTCCAATCAAATTTCGAGAAATTATGAAAAGATATTGTTGAAATTGACCTGAAAAATGGCAGTTGATTGAAGCATTGATGTTTTATTTGAACACTCATTCATATATGTATATCTTGTGCATATAAACTAAGTGAATTCATAATTGAGCTGCTTCATGTGCACTGATTTTCCGCCAAGCACCCTTCAAGATATTTGCATGGGATGATCAATCTTTTGATCTGAGATAATCATCCTATGATATGCGACTGCATGGATGTACTGATGTTTTTTGGGATAATTATTGATGAGTGCATCTGGGTGCTAACTTAGTATGATATCTTCCATGATATTTTGGATGAGAATTATGTAGCTTTAAGCATGACCGAGGTTGAGTATGAAGTTGCTAGCATGACTAGCTGTGAGGCAGGATGAAGAAGCTCTTTGGAGAGATGTTTGAAAAAGTTTTGAATATGACATGGATACATTGTGATGGTAAAGAATGAGAATCGATTGCTAAAGAATCCCATATATATCCAGGACTAAGATCCCTTCATATATTGAGACAGTGCTTCTCTATGAGACAAGCTTAGGCTTATGGTTTCTACCTCTGTGAGAGGGAGGATGACTATGGTATCCTTTTTGTGATATGAATATTTTTATTCTAATATAATATTTGAGTTGATGTCTTTTATGAAAAATAGACCGTTGCTATTTAGACATGATGATTTCCAGATGTGAGCATGATGATATGTTTATGATCTAAAAAGAGCATCACTAATCGAGGACACTGAGCCAACTCTTCCCCCCCGCTTGAGCTCCCAAGGTGTGAAATTGAGATGGAGGGCTCGTAGGGTTGAGGGATCTTTAGACAATAGGGTATCACCCCTATCTGTTACCCATAGGGTTGGAGATGTTTCTCCCCTATCTTGGTCTTTGTAGAGTATACCTAAGTTGGCATTATACCCATAAGTTGGGCTTATCGGGATTGTCCCTCCTTGTTTAGCTAACGGGTTAAGGAGGCTTGGGGCATGTGATCCTTACCTTCTGGTAGGTTGGGTATCTATCCCAAGCTTGAATTATGATGCAGGTGTTCTACCACATGACTCTTGAGGATCATTATTGGGAATATTGGTAGGAAATAGGATGGGTTGAGATGTGCTCCCCAGTATCACCTATTGCTTGATACAGGGTTGTAGATGTTTAGCTCTCTCATGAGATTTCTGGTTGATATGTTCTCTCTGATGCGATTTTGAGATGTGCTCTCTGATGTTTATGTGGATTGTAGATTCAACTCCGTATTGAAGTTTCCTGGGTGGTAACATTGGGCTCTCGACTAGCAAAGATTCTGGGTGGTAGCAGTAGATCACCAATGGATAGAGGGTGGTAGATTGAGCTCCCCTTCGATGTCAAATTATTCTTCTTTTAGATTAGAGAATGTTTAGCATATGATCAGGGAAAATCAAGAGATAAGCAGGAATAAGCAAGAAATTAATTGAGATGAATAATGACGATACATGATACTTGAGATTGGATATGATTTGATGATAGCATACACATGACATGATGCATGTGGAATTTTTCCTAGTTGAAAGCGAGTATTAAGATTGGAAACTAGGGCCAAATTACACTTTATACAACTCATTTTATGGATATTATGATTGAATTAAATTCCTCTTTTCGAGAGGACCAAAATCGACCTAAAGATCATCAAATTTGGACAAGGGAAAGTGTATTTTTGAATTATATGCCCACATGTGCATATTTGATTAGGTTGGCCCTAAAGAAAACTAGACACCCTTGGAAAGATATAAATACAAGTGACTTCAACCTCATTTGGACACCAATATGAGACATTCTTCTATTCTCTTCTTTTTTTTGACTCGCATAGTTCTAAGGCACGTCCACAGACAATTGGTTCGCACGAAGGAGAAATTGCAGGTTTTGAAGCTCACATTTCTACTTTAGGGTTTTGGGCCTCAGTTGGAGGCATGACATAGAGAGATCTCAACTGTAGTCATTCTCTAGTTGGATCATCATTGCAACTGAATATTTTTAGTCACTCATACATCTCGTCCTCCATGTGACTGGAAACTAGGGTTTTGGGTTACAATCGTTAGCTTGACAAAGGATAATTTCAGCTGCAGTCGCTGGCTTACAGGATCAAGGGAGTGAATATAACCTCTTAATCACACGCATGTCTCCTCCTCCCTGCAACTAGGACCTAAAGGTTGAAATTTTAGTTTTCTAAAGTTTCCACTCATTGACTGCATTGTTTGGTAGTTGTCCACAGACAATGACAGTTCATTACAAGCTTCTAAATCAAGGTTTTGAGTATAAGCATTGTTGGGTTCATTTCATGGATGTTGTTTAGTTAATTTTTGTTGGATAATTTTATTGATGAAGATATGGATCATTGTAATCTCCTTTGTTGAATCATTCAATGACAGTCTAATAAGAAGAATAATTTGAAAGGGTTTCCCCATGATGGGCTTTTCCGTAGTCTCCGACCAATCCTAGTGTCTCTATGTGTGAATGATTTTATGTTATTGTTCCTTCATGTTTCGATGCATTGCATTGATGATGACGATATTGTCCCTTCTAAATAGTTGCATATGTTGCTGAAACATGATGTAAATCTTAATAATGTTATGATGTTATGGGGTGAATTTAATGTGTAAATGAAGAAATGCAATTATCAAAGAAAAGAACAATATAGCCTTAAGAAAAATTAGCACTAGATTTTATGACTTTATGCCTTTCTCTGGATGACAATAGTGGAGGAAATTTTCTTGTAGACAAATAGTTAGCAATATCTGCAAACCAAGGAGTTTTAGTAGATACTGCAAAAAAAATATTCGCGTCAGGAAATTTGTCTACCATAGGAGTATTAATATTATCATTTTTCATCCTAGAAAGAAAATCAGCAACTATGTTTTCCTTTCTTGGCCGATGGGGGATTCACTTAGTGAACCTCTGACATATCATGTGCATTCGTGGCATATTAAACAATACCTTTAATTTTACTACATATTGGAAAATCCATCTAAAAATCACATTATCTAAACCCTTACCAATATGAACCCAATATAGCTTGCCAATTTTAAAAACCCCTATTTCACTAGATATTGCAAGTATCCATTTTTCCATTGGCAGTTTTTATAGCCCTTTATATTTTTTCATTAACTTTAAGCTCCATTTTTTATATTTGCCAATATAAAAACCCTTTACCCCCTATATATCCACCAATATATTATGTCATTCTTTCCTCAATATATATCCCCCAATATGAACCCACGTGGTATGATATTTCTCCCCCAGTGAAGCCCCCGTGTCTTGGCCTATCCAAAATGGTGATATTGAATTCTTGTAATAATAAAATCCATATAGTGATCCTTCCATAGTAATTGGTTTATTCATTAAATAACTAATATCGTAATGATCTATATGGATAAAAGTCTCATAACCAATGATATAATTTCTAAATTTATTAATGGCATGAACAACAGCTAAAAATTTTCTATTACGACATAATTTAACTCTACGAGAGTCAATTTTTACTTGTATAATAAATAGCATAAGGAGTTAAGTCTTCTTGTCCCAATACAACTCCCAAAGTTGTATCTGAAGCATCATTTGAGATATGAAATGGAAGAGACCATGTTATATGGAAAATTCACTTATGCAAACAAAAATGAACTACCTAAATCTGGTGGTATGATCTAGAACAATAGAAAGAAAAAAGATCTATGTTTTCCTTAGAGAGATTAGAATACAGGAAAGAGACCTACCTAGAATCTGTAGTAAGTCCTCCTCTTCTCTTTGCTTGTAAGCTCCAACTCTAGCTCCTCGTGCTATAAATGAAACCTGCAACAATGAATTAAAAAAAATCAATAGAACTACAATATCTACATATCATAATCCAATATCTCTACTCAATGAGTCAGAATGGCGTTGAAATACATAAGCATCAACATGACACAAGTATAGGAAAATAGAGTGTTTTTTGTATTAATAAATAAAAGAGAGAGTTACAACCATATAGAGAAGTTGACTTTATAGATATCTCCCCAATTGTCTTTTCCTTCCTTGCCACAAAAAAACCTTCACACTAAATGCTAATACATTGAAATGGATGATAACTCCTTAAGCTCAAAGTAGCAGCATGAGGGCACTAGTAATCTCCAAAAGCCAACCCACACTCTATGGGAGGCAATAAATTCATAGGGTGAAAGTGGTAGTTTAGAATTTACCAATCTAGGCTTGAGATCCACATATGAGGGAAGATAAGCTCTAGGGATAAGAGATAAGAACACTAGAGTAGGATCATATAGGAATTCAATATCTCTATCCATGGTAAATGGTTAAAACAATATTAGAAGCTTCTGGAAGGAGAAGATTCAAAAATATTTTTTCATTTTCCCAAAATTGTAGAACTATCACACCTGCAGCGTAGGGCAACCTACATTGGTTAGCGCAAATGCTCAGTTATGCAACTTGCAGTCATTGCAGCGTACTAAAGAGCATAGTGTGTTGGGAACAAAAACATGGTTTTTGAGTTGATTGACCCAGAAACTTAGACTTTTTGGAGAGATGATGCTTAAGGCTTTGCAAAGGGATAATGAAAAATTATTAAGGATGTTGATTGATCCAGGTTTTCAATACATTTTATTGGATGTTACAAAATGACCTGTAACGCCCCCTAAAGTACAAAGTTAGAAGAAATGGTTGAGGACTGAAGTGCTTTACTTTGTGACAAGTTTGGATTAAGAACAAATTGGTCGAGATCATCATTTTTTACAATACATATTATCATCATGCTATCATTATTGAGAGAGGCATACCCATGCTCAACATATAAGCCAATATTACATGTAAAATTATAAAGATGTCTCATCCACTGATGATAGAGTGTGGAACCATTCTTAGATGAATGTCTGAATGATCATAGTCATCATACTTTGTAATCTTGTATGAATCTTGAAATTGCAGCCTAGATGGATGGAATTAGATCTAGTGTCTTCTACCTCATTAATAGATAGTACAAATATAACCATGTGAATAAATGAGTTGGAATCAAACACAGTAGACATTATCTAATTTCTAGCCAATGATGTAATCCATTAACAGATGCAAGAGAAAACATCGATAATGATAATGGATCTCAAGGTACCATATTACAATCTATGTGGTGTGAATGAATGAGCTAAAGTCGAACACCACACAGAATATTTTGGTCGAAGGCCAATGATGAGAATCTATCGCCGAGAGCGGGAAAACTTTCCATTGAGGTAGCATTGAATCGATTTTCTAACTCAACTTCCTAGATTATGAGCTAATATCAACAGTAAGTGACCAGTCATAAGAGGGCCTTGATGTATCAATCATCAACGACACGAAATGGGTATCAGGATTTGAGACAGAATGTTGTGTATGCAAAGTTGGTTCGGGAATGAAAAACATGAAGTAAAGCTTAAGGTATTGTAACAAATGTCAACAGAAGGAATTCTCTTGAATATATCGATGACACTTTATGGAGTTGGCAACATTAACCCAAAAATGATTGTAGAGGATTTTGATATGGTGATATTAACCAAAGAGGCAAGAAAATTTCCCAACCCAACAATCACGAAGATGAAGTGAAAGAGTGTCATGTTCAAGAGTGACTCGCTACCATTAATATGTTAGGTACCCTGTTTTCCCAATTTCCTCAACCATTTCTGGTTTATACCTTTTATTTTTTACAATCTTGAGGAGGATAACATATGCTTGATCTATAAGTTCATCCTTCAAATGAATCCTTCTAAGTATATTTAGCAAACCCTAAGAATGAGTGGTTCGGTCTCATCATGTTTAATGATTCCAATGTTGTTTGATGATTTTACGAGCCCAATGAAGGTGTAACTCGACTTATTTTTCATATTTAGAGAGTTTGAAAAAGAGGAGAAAAATAAAACTCCAAAGGTTCCTTTTTGTAAATTTAGTATCTTGAGTCTGAAAAGGAATAAAATGATACACATGAGAACCTTTTAGCCACGTTCGAATAAAGTATTACTTTTTCATATATAGTTTATCCCAGTAAGGAAAAGGTTTAAACTTATACTGGGTAGACATATTTTCATTTACTTTAATGATTTTGAAAAGACAAGTGCTCGGTGATCTTTTCATGTTTTGGGAGTTTGAAAAGCGCTGAAAGAGGACTCTAGCGGGTTCCTTTTGTATAAGTTTACAAAGCCCGAAAAAAGTGATAAAAGTTTTCTTTTTAATCAAAATGGCCTCTATTAAACTTAAAAAAATTTATCTGGTCCTTCAATTAGCCTTTACCCTACTCAGAACATCACAAAAAGATTAAAAATATATGCCATATGGTAAAATTAGGTCAAAAATATCAACAAATATATTAAAATAATAATTAAATTGACCATAAATAGGACAAAGTAAAAACATATTTTACCATTTTCATTTTACCTCTTGTGAGTGAGCTCTGAGTGCATTTTACCCTCAAATTTCAACAAGTTATTGTAGCTAATTCAGTGGACAATTTCCAGTGTTGTCAGTTCCATCTAGGATATTTTTCCTTTCTCTCTCTTTTTACTGTTTCCATTTTTCATTTCATGCACTTTTTTGATATTTCTCAGCATTTTAGGGTCTACATTTTCTCCCTAGGCCCATCGCACCCTCTCTAGATCAAAAGGGGCATTGATTCTGCCTGATTCACACTGAGAAGAGTGAACCAACACACCTGCCAAGAGGGAAAAGTGTGTTGGGGTGCTTTATCCACTAAATGGAAGGTGTAATGGGCACAATTGAAGAAAAAATATAAAGTTTTTGAGCTATATTTTTCTCAAAAATTTGCACAAGACTGATTCCAAGTGTCTTTCTTGTGATTTTACAGATATTAAACCAAAACAAAAATGATTGTAATTTGGAGAGAAAGATAAAATGAGTCTCAATATTTGGATGCTACCAATGATCTAGAAACAATACAAGCCTTAAGGAAATATGGACTCCTTAAGGTTTTCTGGATTCTAGGTGTTAGAGTCGATCTTTACAGCCCTCCATCAGAGATCATTTCTCTTTATTGCATTTCATTTTTAGGTCTCTCGCTCGTTTCACTCAGTTGCATTCCTCTAGGGGCATGCCATAATCTGACGGAAGGGTGTGGTCATTCATCACCCTTCATGCTTTGCACTGCTAGCTCAGGTCTGTTCATCAAAATCAAGTTTTCGTGTCCTTTGATTAGTAAGTGTCATTTCAGTCACTAGGTCTAGGGTTTACACCAATTTTGTCTTCAAGAAGTCCAATAAATCTAGCAAGCAAGAGGGAGATTCTTAATAAGTTCTCATTTCAAATATTTTCATCGTCATATGGATGGATCATGACTGTTCTTCAAAACTCTGTTTTGAAGAAAAGTCGACATTTCGTTTTTTGTAATAGTTTTTAAGAAAAAATTTCAGTTCTTGAATTCTTCAAGCGTAGCCCTGGTCTTCCTTGGTCACAACATGCCACTGTCCCTGCAAAAAATTGCCAAGAAATTCATCATTATAAACAAAAATCAAGGGGGAAAATAAAAGATAGAGTTGTATCAATTCTGAAAAAGTGCCAATTTCAAAACACTACAAAAGTGGGTTATGAAGAACCAAAAATCAAATCCATGTCTCCATGCCTTTATAAAGACAATTCAATGAGGTTTAATGTCATTTTGCATGCCAAGATCAAAGAGAAGCCATTCAAAGTGATTTGGTTGAGTTAGTGTGCCATTCGAGTGAAGTTGGAGGAGGTTTGTTCGGCGCGGCGCACTTGGAGAAATTTTCCAATGTAATTCTGAATGGGCGCAGTGCACTGGGACGGCGTGGCGCGTTGGGTAAGCTGCGCGGCGCACTCAGCTGACTGGCCCGAAAATTGCCATAACGGCCTCCAAATGCCAAAATCGTGCCATTTTCCCCTGAATTCAAGTAGGTTGAGCTCCTCTTTCGTTGTTCACACCTTCAAGTTTATGGTGTATGTTATGGTTGATGTGTTGAGCTTCCAAATAAACGATCAAACCCTATCATTTTGAATACCTTACATATAAGCTGTTGCCTAGGGTTTCAAACTTGTTTGCCATCAAGGTTACTATTTTCTATTATTTGTTTTATCCTTGATTCCCTTTGTTCCTTGACTCCATTGTTCCCCATCCCCTAAAATTACTAAACCCTTATCCCAAATTCCCTTTCCCAAACTTTTAAATGTGAAAAACCCTAAACCCTATTCCCACACCTAAGTCCTAAACCCCCTCCCATATTTCCCAAACACATCTCTCCCAATAATTCCTAATCCCTTGATATTATTTCCCCTTCCTAACAGTTCTCGTTTCATTTGTTTCCCCTTTGGTGGCAGAGTTTGCACACATCACTAAAAGAGCAGTCCAAACAGTTTTCATACACCAACACCTTTTTCTCCAAGGCAGTTTGAAAAATAGCAATCATGGCATCTGAGCATTCATCTGATTATGAAGTGGAAACCCAAAGTGACTCTCCCATGGAAGAACATGCACCCCGGAGGCCTCATAGAGGAGGCAGACATGTCAGATAAGAACCGACCACCCTTACAGAATTGCAGGCCTGCCCTCTTGCCGTCTCTTGTTTCCAGTTTCATTCATGTTATGAATTTTGTGAAAAGGTTGCTGCTATTCAATTTCATCATGAGTTGGCTCGTCTATTCGTACTGCATTTACATGGATATCAGGTTACTTTGGCTGGTGTCACCTTCACACTTACACCAGAATCTATCTCACTGGCCACCAGCATGCCTAACGTTGGAGAACCATGGAATAAGAAGCAGAAGATTGACCGACAACATTATGAGCCATATATTAAACCCGGTTTCTTGAGGCAGCTCAAGAGAGTGTTCCCGTTCCGGTATCTCAAAGATGAATATGCTCCATTAATGAAATTAATCATGAAGTATTTCAGTTGTGAAGGTCGCTTCTCCCGAGTATATGCTTATCGCATCAGGTTGCTCATGCATTTCACCTAGGTAAGGATGATGAAGATTCCTTTTTTCATATGCTGGAACATAGAGAGGATGACTGCCCTTGTGCAGCACAAGACCCCTGAACAGCAGTTCAATAGCATTTTCCATTTTGCTCTCATCAAGATTTTGGTGGTTCATCAGCTTGGATTACAGGTTATCACTTGGGATGATTTCATCTCTCGTGACTTTCTCAGAGCTTCGCAGGGACCTTTAGAGGTTGGGCATGAGATTGGGAGACCTTCTCATCAGCAAGAAAGCCATGATCCACACACTGCTACTATACCGGTCTTCATTACATATCAGAAGGGCACGAGGCAGTTATTTGCAGCTGCAAAGCGAGTGTTATCTCCACCTGGGGTGGAAGGGGCCTCGCTTCTGAAATTAGCACCATAGGTACAGGATTGAGGCAAGAGGCCAATGCATGATGAGGGGCCTTCAGGTGAACGAGAGACCAAGTTCATTCTCATTCATGATGATGATATAGATATGGGCCCGAAAAGTGCCAAACTTAGAGAGATCATTCGGGAACAGCAGACAGAGATCAAAGCCTTGTCTCTCAATTTGGAGAGGGCTAAGTGGATTATCAGATACTTAGAGTAGAGGAATAAATAGCTCGAAGACCAACAGGAGATCATGGAGTTTCGTAATATCCGCGAGAATCGCCGAGCTGCCCAACAGAGGAGGATTGAGCTCACTCCTTTAGAGCAAGAGATTAATGATGACCGAGAGTCCTGGCTCGAGCGGATCAACATCCACCTGGAGAGACTACTGGAAAAGGCCAACAAGGACAAAGCATTATTGAGGCATATGGTTTTCCACTACAGGGCACGCAATATGAGTTCCAAGGCTCGGATAAGGAATTTGAAGGCAAGATTGAGGAAGGCAATAAAGAAGCAAAAGAGGTAAAAGGAGCATGATCGCCTTCAGATATTGGTTGAAGCCTCTTTAGCCCAGTATGACACTTGATGAAGAAGCTCCAGCCCAAATTTCAAGAAATTTGGGGCATTTTTGGTATGTTGACAAATTTTGGCACTAAAAACAGAGTTTTTCTCCCTGTGCGTGGCGCGCGCTTTTCCTAGGGAGCTCCAAATGGCAAAAAGTTTATATTTCTAGATTTGGCATGAAAAATCATGACTGATGGTGCATGGCCAAGAAGTTTGGGCAAATTTTGAGTCCCCAAAAGGTCAAAAAACACTCCAAAAATGACCTCACTGCCCCTATTTTGACACACAGGAAGCAGTCTTGGGAGATTGCAGTTTTGGATGGGAAAATGGACACCAAATTGAAAATTTCCACTTGGATTGGAAAGTAGACAATCAGGGCTTTCCAACAAGCTATCTTGGGTGCAATTTGGACTTCATGAAGTGCCTAAAACTCAGCCTCAAAGTGGCATGACACATACAGGATTTGGCGCGGCGCACAGAGGATTTTTGCCCAATTTTTCACCTTCCAGCTCAGAAATTAGGCGAGTTTGACTAGTTTTGCTTCCAGATGTAATTTTTGATCTAGCTTGATGTAATTGGATAAACATGATGTAATTTTGGCACTTATTTACTTGTTCTAGAGGATTCATTCACTAACAAGTGAAAATTTAATGAATGAATCAGTTTCCTAACATATAGAGGCAAGTTGTTTTGATTGCCTAGATTTTAGTGCTTGGTTTAGAATTGGTTGAAAAAGCTCCTAGAATGATGAGCTCGACCCTTAGAGGCATGGAAATGAGTTGGGATAGTCTATATCATGTAATCTCTTAGTCATTTTCAGGGTTGGACACTTGGGATTGCTTTGGCATACTATTATACATATTTTCTCTGCATTTTGGCTAAGGAAAGACCAGGGTTTTGCAACACTGTTTGGGATCCATGTGGCTTTATGTTTTAATGGTGTGCTTCTCTCAGTAATTGTAAGTTTTTATGTGAATCATTTTCCTTACTATTATCTTCTGCAATGGAACAAATGAAGCGATTAAGGTAGAATCCATTGATTGTCATGCTCTGCCTTTAAATTTGTTTGATTTTCCATGTTTTCATCTGTTTAAGGAGAATCCTTGAAACCTTCTTGCTATCCTTAGCTCCTCACCAGTACGATCTACCCATTCATTCCCTTTAAAAGCATCAAGACAATCACCTTCCTTGCCCCAATCAGACCTCTGCAAAAAAACTGTGCCTCATCCCCAAGCCCAGATTTGCCTTTCCCCATTCCAACACAAAAACTCCTAAAAACTCAAATCAAACCCTTTTACTTCGTAGCTAGCCTAACATTAGCTTTTTATTTCAGTCATCTCGAACCCCATCGATTATCTTTTCCAGGTTTGACCCGGAGAGAGCCCTCTTCTGTCCTCGTAGGGCTAGCTACGAGGCTGAGCGTGGTATGATGTTATCTTGAATCCCGCCTTCCTTCAGCCTAAGGCAGATTTGAGCTCTAACATAGTGGAAACTCCACTGGGGAGAAAAATTTGATTGTGTGTTAGTATTCTTCATTTTGAAACTACAGACGAAGTCTGAAGATTAGCCAGGTAGCCTTCGAAACGCTTTTGCTTTGCATTAGCGCAAGTAGATAAACGCTACTTCAGTCAATCTCCGGTCTAGTCTCATTAACAGGAAATCTAACAGGCAAAAACCCAAGTACATTTGATGATTCTAAGCTATGGATGATAAGCTTAGGATTTGATAGGCTGAGAAAGTTGTTTATGTCCTTTTGTTTGTTTGAAAATACCACACTGGCTTCAAGGAGATATACCAGATCTAATCCTGATCCAGATCCGCCTCCTGTCTACGAAAATCCCAATTTGATTCCAATACTTCTTCGTCAAGAGAGCTCAGTGATTCCCTTGTTTAAATCCTATTCATGTCCTGCACTTTTTGAGTACCTTGAAGAACTTAACTTTGATGAACAGTGCGAAATATCATTGTTTGAAACCAAATCCGAAACTGTTGTTGAGTCTACTATCCCCAGTCCTCACTTTCTTGTAGATCTCGAACCTGAAAGGGCTAATCGGTCAATTGATGATCATATTTTGACATAGCTTCAAACTTCAATTGTGGCTTCAAACCTCGTTGATTTCTTAGAAACTGCAGCTGCAACTCTTGGACCTTCTGCAATTGCATCTAGCTCAAGGATTCCCACCGTACCGCCCTTCATTCCCTCAATCCTTGTCCAGCCTATTGTTACATATCAAAGGTCTGAAGTAAATTTGCATCTCGCTTATCCTTCTTCATCCAATATTGCTTCTCCTCCGCATACTCCTCCTCATACACCTCATACATCTGCTGCACCCACTCCTTCGACATCTCCAAGACAAAATCCACCAAGAGCCATGGCTGCTCGATTCGCTCCTCTTGCATTACCTCAAGTGCTGAATGACATGCCCACAGATTATCAGAGCAAGATTCCATTATTTGATGGCACTCCTCAAAATGGTCCGTCTCAACAGCATGTGGACAAAATGTCAGATTTTTTTGAGCGGTATGAAATTGATGAAGAAAATGTAACAATGAGACTCTTTGTGCAAACTTTTGGCGGTGAGGTATGAAAATGGTTCGGAGCTTTGGCAGCTAGAAGTATTCCTACATTAGAAGAGCTTCAAAAACAGTTTTTGGATCATTGGGAGGTCAAGAAAGATCCTCTTCAAATCACTTCTGAATATACCAAGATCAAGCGGAATGTCGATAAGTCCGTGCAAGACTACTGTAATAGATTCAATATGGTTTACAATGCAATTCCTGATGATTTAAGGCCTTCTAGAAAATCAGCTTTGCTTAAGTTCCTGAATGGTTTTGATCCTAATATGGCATATCAATTGCGAGAGAGAGATCCGCCTACCTTAGAAGAGATGCAGAAAATTGTTGTTAGTGTTGAAGCAAATTTGAATGACAAGAGAGCTAGATTGAAAGCCGAGAAGAGAGTTTCAATAAAGGAAGAAGCTTCTACATCAGATCAAGTACTCCACAAGGTAGAAAAATGATTGAAAGATTAATGCTTGATAAGCCTGAACCACAAATTCGGAATCCCAATTTCCGTGGACAGCAGCAGCCACAATATCGGATCAAACAACGTGAGCAGTGAGCACAAGAACCGACACCACAACAACAGCAAGTAAAAACACCTCTTCAGCAGAATTTTGTTGGTCTCGAATCTGATGATGAAGACAATGTAATAGGCGAAGAAAAATCACTTCTTTACTCCTGATGATATGCCCACCTTTGTCACTGAAGATGACGAATATGCAGGAAGTTTAGCGGTGCAGGATGATGGAGATTTTATCTTGGCTAATGACACAGCTCTTGAAGAAGAGTCGGATGAGTACCAGAGAGGTTATATGCATGCTTTGTCCACCCAACAGCGTCAGTATTCACTTAGGAACAGAAATGTACCTATCAATCCAGTCCAGAAGAGAAAGGAGGTTCCAGCATCTAAAAATGAGCCAGCTGTTGCAGCAAAGAAAGGAAAAGAAATTGTTGATCCTACCGCTAGCAAGTCTCCGCCAGCACATGAAAAAGTAAACCAGCTAGTTGCACCAAAGGATAAAGCTGAAGGAAAAGATGTTCTAGCCAAAGAAGCAGAAAAGATCTCAACTTTTAGTTTAGAGAATGAAATTTATAAACTAAAGGTATCCATCCCCTTGACCGAATTAATGAGGAACAGCAGTTATAGAGGACAAGTCTCCAAAATTTTGAATTTTGACCCAATGTCTGATATGGTGAGTGTGGAGGACGATCAACCTGAATTGATTTTTGGACCAGCTTTAAATGGTGAGTCTCCGGACAGCGATGTACCACCTTTTTACATCAGTTTGAGATTGCATGAGTTTGTGTTACATAATGCCATGTTCGATTTCGGCGCTTCTCATAATCTAATGTCGAAAGCTATTATGGAGAAGTTGGGTTTAGACATCACTAGGAAATGCCATGATCTCTTTTCATTTGATTGCAAGAAGAGTGAGATGTATCAGACTCATTAAGGACTTAGTGGTAAGTCTGGATCAAATTCCCGCAAAAAATGTTTTGATGGATGTTGTTGTAGCAGACATTCCTCCTCGATTTTGTATGCTTCTTTCCAGGTCTTGGGGAGTGAAATTGAAAGGGACAATACAACTAGATTTCTCCTATGCAACAATTCTCGTGTTTGGCCAAATGAGAAAATTGTACTGGGAACATAAAATGAAATATATGATTACCAGTAAGGAGAAACTGGTTAATCATCCGGTTAATTATGTACATACCGACCTAGAGTATTTTGTTTTATATTCAGATAGTTTCAATGATATAGACAGTCAGTTAGTTGTAGCAGATGATATTCCAGATATAGCAGAGAATTTCAGAGAAGTTTTAAGGAAAGAAAGACATGAGCAGCGAAACAACATTGGGCAATCAGCTGAAGGTGATGGAAAGCAAACAGGAAAACCAGAGTTAGTAGATTTTCATCACTTAGAAGAATATGAAGATGGATTGTGGACCATGGATTTCAATGGCGCAATGGGAAATGATGGTGCTGGAATCGGTATTTGGGTATGCAGTCCTTTTTCTCCCTCAAACACCTCGAAAAAAGTGCCTAGTAATGTGCGGGTATGTTCTTACAAGCTTGCTTTTGATTGTTCGAACAATGAGGCTGAGTACGAAGCTCTGATTGTTGGCCTAAAGATTCTAAAGAAACTCAATGCAAAGAGGATTGTTGTATATGGTGACTCCAAATTGGTGATTAAGTAGGTTAAAGGAGAATATCAAGCGAAGCACCCTCGGATGCGTGCTTACCGAAATGTTGTCCTAGATGTCCTAAAATTGTTTTCAGATTACACCATTACATGTGTGCCTCGTGCTCAAAATGGTATTGCAGATGCACTTGCTAAGGTAGCAAGAAATTTGAAGATTCCAATGAACTCAAGCAACAAGTTCGAAATCCATGTGAAGCATCGTCCGACCGTCCCGAACAATCAGCGATATTGGCAAGTTTTCCAAGATGATGAGGAGATTAATGATTTTCTGCAAAACAAAGGCAAGTTCAAAGGCGCTTCAATTGATGTAGAATATGATGATGGTGAAGATGATGTACAAGTTAATCAAATGGAAGTATTACAGCTCAAGGATAATATTATTCCTAAAGGCTTGATCCCTTTAGAAGAACTCTTTGATCATGATGGCATAGCCCGCAAGCCAACGTTGCAGCCAACAGAGAAAGGAGTCGAAGAGGTGAATCTTGGGACAGCTAAAAATCCAAAAATGGTGAAACTATCTAAAGCATTTCCACCAAAGGTAAAGGCCCAATATATCAATTTGTTGTCATCATTTGTAGATGTGTTCGCTTGGGACTATTCCGACTTGAAGACATATGATACCAATATAATTCAGCATACTATTCCTATTAAGCCTAATCAAAAACCTTTTAGACAAAAGCTAAGAAGGCTTAATCCAAAATTGCTACCATCAATTGAGAAGGAGATCAACAGGTTTTACAAATCAGGAATCATTGTTCCCATCAGATTTTCAGATTGGATCTCTAACTTGGTGCCCGTACGCAAAAAGATAGGTGAGATTCACTTGTGCATTGATTTTAGGAATCTCAACAAAGTTTCATTAAAGGACAATTATCCATTGCCCAAAATGGATCATATACTTCAGGGAGTAGTTGGAGCATCTGTAGGTTTTAACCCCGAACAGAAATTACCTGCATACGAATTCTAAATCACAGGAAAAATAAAATGCGAGAGCATAACACATAAAACACATATACACAGAGATTTCCCACTGGATTCTCAAAACCGAGACTACTAGCTTGATTTTTTTCATTATATTCCTTTCAATGTTTACAATACATATTTATACATGTCGAAGCATCCAATACCATGGACCGAAAACCATCGCGTCCAAAACCATGGACCAAAACCATAGGTAGGTTCGCCCAACCTAATTATAGGTTCAAAAAAAAATTTTCTCGGGCGCTGCCCCGAACCCGTAGAGGGGGGCTAACCCCCCCGCTCCACCCCCCCTCTAACCCCCCTGTTCACTATGTAGGTTAGTCATGGAAAGAATATAACACAACCCAACAACATCTAGGATGTCACTACTTGACAGTTATTCTGGATATAACCAAATTTTGGTCCATGAAGATGACCGAGACAAGACAGCGTTCACCACTCTGTGGGGAACTTTTCATTACGCTAAAATTCCTTTTGGGTTGAAGAACGCGGGTGCCACATTTCAGCAGGAAATGGACTTGGCTTTTGCAAACCAGAAGGATGTCTTTTTGGTTGTGTACCTTGATGATCTGACCGTGTTTTCCAAATCAGATGACAAACACATGTATCATTTGAAAATTGTCTTTCAAAAGTGCAGAAAATATGGTGTATCGTTGAATCCGAAGAAGAGCTTGTTTGCCATGGATGAGGGAAAACTTCTTGGGCACATTATCTCAAAAGATGGAATTCGTATTGACCCAGCACATGTGGAAGCAATTCAACACATTGACTTGCCCCGGAATAAGAAATAGATTCAATCCTTTAATAGTAAGATGAATTTTCTGCGCCGCTTTGTTCCTAATCTTGCTGAACACCTAAGAGAGATTACAAACATGCTTAAGAAGGACAGCCAACTGACGTGGACAGAAGAGGCTGTAAAATCTTTCAATTTAGTAAAATTGGCTCTTTCTTCAGCCCCGGTTCTCATCAGCCCGGATTACACTCAGGATTTCATATTGTTTTAATTTGCTTGGAAACACACTATGGCAGTTGTATTAATGCAGAAAAAAGATGCACATGAAAGGCCAATTTCTTTCTTCAGTCGAACTATAAGGGATGCGGCCTTAAAGTACAACATCATTGAAAAGCAAGCCCTTGCACTTGTGAAAGCGCTAAAGGATTTTCGGGTATATGTTCTACATTCTCATATTTTGGCTTATGTTCCTAATGCTGTTGTAAAATATGTTTTAGTGCAGACGGATACGGAAGGCCGATGGGGCAAGTGGATTGCAGCTTTGTTGGAGTATGATGTGGAGATAAAGCCCACCAAGTTGATTAAAGGAAAAGAATTGGCAAAGTTAATGGCTGAATCAAATTTGCATGCCTTAGACATAAACCTGATCGCTGCCATGTCTGATGAGAATGAGGAAGGTTCGTCAATACAGGTATCTGATATGTTTGTTCTTTCCCCGTGGTATTTAGATATCATATATGTGCTACAGAATTTGTCATCACCACCCGGCATGTCTCGAAATAAAGGTAGAACACTCAAGCTAAAGGCTGCTAAGTTTTTCATTTTGAATTCTGCACTTTATTGGAAAGATCTCGGTGGAATCCTATTGAATTGTTTGGTGGAAGAAGAAGCGCAACAAGTCATGGAGGATTTCCATAAAGGAGATTGTGGCGGTCACCTTTTTTGGAAAACTACAGCAAACAAAATTCTCCGTGCAAGATACTATTGGTCGACGTTGTTTGCTGATGTATACAAGGTTGTCAAGAGCTGTCATAAATGCCAGATTTTTGAAGGAAGGCAGAAATTATAGCCGTTTACGCTTAAGCCTATTGAGGTGAGTGCCCCTTTTCAGCAGTGGGGGTTGGATTTCATTGGTGAAATTCATCCTGCCTCTTGAGGTCAGTATAGGTGGATCCTCACAGCAACAAATTATTTCACGAAATGGATCGAAGCAATTCCCACTCGACAAGCTACGGATGCGATAATAATTTCTTTCCTTGAGAATAATATTTTGTCTCGCTTAGGTTGCCCGAATAAGTTAATCACGGATAACGCAACAGCCTTCAAATCTAAGAGGATGATTGAGCTTTGTAACAAGTACAAAAATCATTTTGGGTCACTCAACTGCCTACCATCCGCAAGGCAACGGATTGGCGGAATATTCAAACAAATCGTTAGTCAACATCATTAAGAAGCTGCTGGAAATCAACAAGAAGAGTTGGCATACTAAATTGGTTAATGCACTTTGGGTAGATTGAGTCAGTCAGAAGAAGTCCATTGGTATGTCCCCCTTTGTGCTGGTTTATGGTGTTGATATCATGTTTCCTACTTCTCTCGCAGCTCCAGTAGTAAAACTCCTCCAAGAGGCTGGTAGTGAAGAAAACCCCATGCAAAGAAGACTAAATCAAATGATCCACTTGCAGCAGATGAGAGAAGAATTTTGTCAAAACATGTTCAAGTTGCAAGAGAGAATTAATAATATTTATGACAGAAAAGCGAAGACGAACAAATTTCAGCTGGATGATGTGGTACTGAAGTGGGATGCAAGGAATGAGGAAAAGGGTAAGCACGGTAAGTTTGAAAATCTCTGGAAAGGTCCTTTTATGATTGTTGCATATCGTGGTCAGAATCCTTTCTTTTGAAGGAGATGAACGGAGAAGAGTGTCCTGGAGGGTCAGTCAATGGTCGGTTGCTCAAGCGGTACCAGTTTTGAGAATTTTTCTGCTGCTCATGTATCATTGTACATACCATTTTAATCTCAGTTTCATTGCAAGTGTGTGCTCTGATCTTTTCTTCAGTCTGGGGCCCGAAGTGAAGGCTATAATTCTGAAGAAACATTTCAGTTTGAATTTCAGTTTGTCGAGTCAAGTGTTGGTCATTTTGGTTGCATCATTGAGTTGATTTGAGTCAAGTTTTCAGTCAATAAATAAGTCAAGAGTCTTGTGTCGAGTTGTGAAAATAATGGACTCCATAGCCCAATGGACGAAGGCACCATCTAGCTCTCCCAGAGATCTTTCATTCTTGGCACCTCCAAGGAGCTACCATCCCCATTAGAGCCAATGTTAGAGTCAGTCTTTACAACCCTCCATCAGAGATCATTTGTCTTTATTGCATTTCATTTTTAGGTCTCTCGCTCGTTTCACTCAGTTGCATTCCGCTAGGGGCATGCCATAATCTGACGGAAGGGTGTGTTCATTCATCACCCTTCATGCCTTGCACTGCTGGCTCAGGTCTGTTCATCAAAATCAAGTTTTCGTGACCTTTGATCAGCAAGTGTCATTTCAGTCACTAGGTCTAGGGTTTACACCAATTTTGTCTTCAAGAAGTCCAATAAAGCCAGCAAGCAAGAGGGAGATTCTTAATAAGTTCTCATTTCAAAGATTTTCATCGTCATATGGATGGATCATGACTGTTCTTCAAAACTTTGTTTTGAAGAAAAGTCGACATTTCGTTTTTTGTAATAATTTAAAAAAAAAAAATCAGTTCTTGAATTCTTCAGGCGCAGCCCTGGTCTTCCTTGGTCACAACATGCCACTGTCCCTGCAAAAAATTGCCAATAAATTCATCATTCTAACCAAAAATCAAGGGGGAAACAAAAAGACAGAGTTGTATCAATTTCAAAAAAGTGTCAATTTCAAAACATTACAAAAGTAGGTTATGAAGAACCAAAAATCAAATCCATGTCTCCATGCCTTTATAAAGACAATTCAATGAGGTTTAATGTCATTTTGCATGCCAAGATCAAAGAGATGCCATTCAAAGTGATTTGGTTGAGTTAGTGCGCCATTCGAGTGAAGTTGGAGGAGGTTTGTTCGGCGCGGCGCACAGAGCAGGTGGCGTGGCGCACTGGGAGAAATTGTCCAGTGTAATTCTGAACGAGCGCAGCGCACTGGGACAGCGCGGCGTGTTGGGTAAGCTGCGCGGCGCACTCAGCTGACTGGACCGAAAATTGCCATAACAGCCTCCAAACGCCAAAATCGTGCCATTTTCCCCTGAATTCAAGTAGGTTGAGCTCCTCTTTCGTTGTTCACACCTTCAAGTTTATGGTGTATGTTATGGTTGATGTGTTGAGCTTCCAAATAAACGATCAAACCCTATCATTTTGAATACCTTACATATAAGCTGCTGCCTAGGGTTTCAAACTTGTTTGCCATCAAGGTTACTATTTTACATTATTTCTTTTATCCTTAATTCCCTTTGTTCCTTGACTCCATTGTTCCCCATCCCCTAAAATTACTAAACCCTTATCCCAAATTCCCTTTCCCAAACTTTTAAATGTGAAAAACCCTAAACTCTATTCCCACACCTAAGTCCTAAACCCCCTCCCATATTTCCCAAACACATCTCTCCAATAATTCCTAATCCCTTGATATTATTTCCCCTTCCTAACAGTCCCTGTTTCATTTGTTTCCCCTTTGGTGGCAGAGTTTGCACACATCACTAAAAGAGCAGTCCAAACAGTTTTCATACACCAACACCTTTTTCTCCAAGGCAGTTTGAAAAACAGCAGTCATGGCATCTGAGCATTCATCTGATTATGAAGTGGAAACCCAAAGTGACTCTCCCATGGAAGAACATGCACCCTAGAGGCCTCATAGAGGAGGCAGACATGTCAGAGAAGAACCGACCACCCTTACAGAATTACAGGCCTACCCTCTTGTCGTCTCTTGTTTCCAGTTTCATTCATGTTATGAATTTTGTGAAAAGGTTGATGCTATTCAATTTCATCATGAGTTGGTTCATCTATTCGTACTGCATTTACATGGAGATTAGGTTACTTTGGCTGGTGTCACCTTCACACTTACACCAAAATCTATCTCACTGGCCACCGGCATGCCTAACGTTGGAGAGCCATGGAATAAGAAGCAGAAGATTGACCAGCAACATTATGAGCCATATATTAAACCCAGTTTCTTGAGGCAGCTCAAGAGAGTGTTCCCGTTCCGGTATCTCAAAGATGAATATGCTCCATTAATGAAATTAATCATGAAGTATTTCAGTCGTTAAGGTCTCTTCTCCCGAGTATATGCTTATCACATCAGGTTGCTCATGCATTTCACCAGGGTAAGGATGATGAACATTCCTTTTTTCATATGTCGGAACATAGAGAGGATGACCGCCTTGTGCAGCACAAGACCCTTGAACAGCAATTCAATAGCATTTGCCATTTTGCTCTCATCAAGATTTTGGTGGTTCATCAGCTTGGATTACAGGGTATCCCTTGGGATGATTTCATCTCTCGTGACTTTTTCAGAGCTCTGCAGGGACCTTCAGAGGTTGGGCATGAGACTGGGAGACCTTCTCATCAGCAAGAAGGCCATGACCCACACATTGCTACTATACCGGTCTTCATTACATATCAGAAGGGCACAAGGCAGTTATTTGCAGCTGCAAAGCGAGTATTATCTCCACCTAGGGTGGAAGGGGCCTCGCTTCCAACATCAGCACCACAGGTACAGGATCGAGGCAAGAGGCCAATGCATGATGAGGGGCCTTCAGGTGAATGAGAGACCGACTTCATTCTCATTCATGATGATGATACAGATATGGGCCCGGAAAGTGCCAAACTTAGAGAGATCATTCGGGAACAGCAGACAGAGATCAAAGCCTTGTCTCTCAATTTGGAGAGGGCTAAGTGGATTATTAGATACTTGGAGCAGAGGAATAAACATCTCGAAGACTAGCATGAGATCATGGAGTTGCGGAACATCAGCGAGAATTGTCGAGCTACCCAACAGAGGAGGATTGAGCTCACTCCTTTGGAGCAAGAGATTAATGATGACCAAGAGTCTTGGCTCGAGCGGATCAACATCCACCTGGAGAGACTACTGGAAAAGGCCGACAAGGAAAAATCATTATTGAGGCATATGGTTTTCCACTACAGGGCACGCAATATGAGTTCCAAGGCTTGGATAAGGAATTTGAAGGCAAGGTTGAGGAAGGCAATAAAGAAGTAAAAGAGGCAAAAGGAGCATGATCACCTTTGGATATTTGCTGAAGCCTCTTTAGCCCATCATGACACTTGATGAAGAAGCTCCATTACAAATTTCAAGAAATTTGGGGCATTTTTGGTATGTTGACAAATTTTGGCACTAAAAACAGAGTTTTTCTGCCTGTGCGTCGCGCCACGTCGCGTACGCTTTTCCTAGGGAGCTCCAAATGGAAAAAAGTTTATATTCCTAGATTTGTCATGAAAAATCATGACAACTGGTGCATGGCCAAGAAGTTTGGGCAAATTTTGAGTCCCCAAAAGGTCAAAAAACACTCAAAAAATGACCTCACTGCCCCTATTTTGACACACATGAAGCAGTCTTGGGAGATTGTAGTTTTGGAGGGGAAAATGGACACCAAATTGAAAAATTCCACTTAGGTTAGAAAGTAGACAGGTAGGGCTTTCCAAAAAGCTAGCTTGCATACAATTTGGACTTCAGGAAGTGCCTCAAACGCAGCCTCAAATTGGCACGATGCATACAGGATTTGGCGTGGCGCACAGAGGATTTTTGCCCAATTTTTCACCTTCCAACTCAGAAATTTAGCCAGTTTGACTAGTTTTGCTTCCAGAGGTAATTTTTGATCTAGCTTGATGTAATTGGATAAACATGATGTAATTTTGGCACTTATTTACTTGTTCTAGAGGATTCATTCACTAACAAGTGAAAATTTAATGAATGAATCAGTTTCCTAACATATAGAGGCAAGTTGTTTTGATTGCCTAGACTTTAGTGCTTGGTTTAGAATTGGTTGAAACATCTCCTAGAATGATGAGCTCGACCCCTAGAGGCATGGGAATGATTTGGGCTAGTCTATATTATGTAATCTCTCAGTCATTTTCAGGGTTGGACACTTCGGATTTCTTTGGCAAAATATTGTACATATTTTCTCTGCATTTTGGCTAAGGAAAGACCAGGGTTTTGCAGCACTGTTTGGGATCCATGTGGCTTTATGTTTTGATGGTGTGCTTCTCTCAGTAATTGTAAGTTGTTATGTGAATCATTTTCCTTACTATCATCTTCTGCAATTGAACAGATGAAGTGATTAAGGTAGAATCCATTAATTGTCATGCTCTGCCTTTAAATTTGTTTGATTTTCCATGTTTTCATTTGTTTAAGGAGAATTCTTGAAACCTTCTTGCTCTCCTTAGCTCCTCACCAGTCTGATCTACCCATTCATTCCCTTTAAAATCATCAAGATGATCACCTTCCTTGCCCCAACCAGACCTCTGCAAAAAAATTGTGCCTCATCCCCAAGCCCAGATTTGCCTTTCCCTATTCCAACACAAAACTCCTAAAAACTCAAATCAAACCCTTATACTTTGTAGCTAGCCTAACATTAGCTTTTTATTTCAGTCATCTCGAGCCCCATCAATTATCTTTTCCAGGTTTGACCCGTAGAGAGCCCTCTCCTATCCTCGTAGGGCTAGCTACGAGGCGTAGCGTGGTATGATGTTATCTTGAATCCCGCCTTCCTTCAGCCTAAGGCAGATTTAAGCTCTAACACTAGGAATGAGAGCTCAGCTAGAGTTACTGGAATATCTAGTCAAAGTATGGTATATTCAGGGACAATGCTTTAGGATCGGAGCACACACTATGACAATAGAGGTAGAATATATATTTTTCTGATAATGTTGTCTCAGAGAGGGGATCCTATCTCATTATCTGGCATGAGAAGGGGTGGTGAAATTGTCGAGGACTACATAGTTGTGCATTATAGACCCCATTCTAAACCAAAAAAGGATAGAAAGATAGAGATTAAGGATGTGATTCAACTGCCTCTCAGGATGATCCTTTTCATCATTGCTTGGTTGGCTGGTAGTGCCACTTTGCATTTGGTTACCAAGTCCCAAATGCAATATGCATTGAAATGCATAGAACCTACTATGTTTAATTGTAGTGAGGGGGTGTTGGAAAATTTAAAGGAACACCTCAACAGAGAAAAGGATGGGTGACTGAAGAACTTTGGATATGGTTTTATTCTGATATCATTTTCTCTAGAGAGGATACCACTACTTTGTCCTCAGCGTATTTTGCTTGAGCTTCCAGGTCCTAGGGTTCCACGAATGAGGCAATGGGTAGATCTCATGTCTCGTCGTGCAAGTGCATCTGCGATGAGTTCCACTCCTACTTACTTTTGATGGCTTTGGGTGCATCTTATTACGATCAAGGATTATCCATATGCCGAAGTTGATTTTCGAGGAGACCCGGAGCTTGTTTTACCTTAAGGGGAGCAATGGGGTGATATAGGTAAAACAATGTCATTTTGAATGTTTTTTATTTTTTGGATTTTACAATTTTTTTATGTTTGTAATGTATCATATACTGACTATTGGTTCTCACATGAAAATATTGTACTAGTATGACCAGTAATCTCATCTTATCTTCAGCGACAAGGAGAGCCACAACTTGCATTGATGGGAGTTGTTGCAGGGGCAAAGGAGGAGATGCAGGATCTCAACATAGCTAAGTCTCTTGCCAAGTTTGAGCACCATGTTGAGGAATTTAACCATAGTGTGCCAAAGACTAGGGTCAATGAGATCCCAATGTGTTTGTAGAAATACACTATTAGAGTGTCAGAGCGTATCAATCAGTTGTTGTGAAAAGTTTCCCGCACGATTGTCGGTTATCATAATCATCACTGAGACTAGTCTACTAGGATGCCTTAGAGCCATATTTTGTCTACACGTATTTTGATATTATAGGTTTTGTGGCCATATGTATCTCGGACGTGGTTTTTGTAAAACCAAAATCTATATACAATTCATCTATCAATGCTTCATGTTTTCTCTCTTATCTTGTTCAATGTGTGATGTTAATTGAAGTATTTACATGTGTTGCAATTTTCTGTCTAAAATATAATTGGCTAATGTATCAGTTAATGTGTTTAGACTTCTAGAAATATGTTGATATTGAATGTAATCAAAATGTCATTCTAGAATGTGAGCCCTTAAAAACATGCGTAGCATAGTTGGACTTCTTATTGAATTGACATTGTTCAGATGTAGTATTATAAGTTGTGAGTCAATTATGACCATCAAATGGTGAATTCTGCATGAAATGGCATCAAACAATAATTTGAACACTGCACTATACTCAGCGTTATTATTAGTTGAGCGATCGATACAAATCCCTTGTAAGGTTCAACTAATAATATCGTTGAGTATAGTGCAGTGTTCAACTAATATAATGTGGAGGAAATGTTCTAAGTACTACGGCTAGCACCATCACCATAACCGGCATATGGCTGAGGGAACGTCGACATCTACAAATGAAATGTAATTCAAGATTAATAGAGATGGTAGGAAACTATGAAGAAAACACATTAATACTTGTATATATTATGTACATAGTGATTATGCAAAGGTAATCTAGGCATAATATTTTTTGAGGTACAACTCATTTCTAGGTTGCGCTAAAGGGATTCCATCAAATTCAATGAGCTCATAATCCCCTTTCACAAGTACATGTCTAACTATATATGGGCCTAGCCACATTGGTTTTAGCTTCCAAACCCCTAACTTATCAGCTTCCTGATCATATAAAAGGACTAGGTCATGTTTTGAGAAGGCACGAGGCTTAACATTTTTTTAATAATATGCTTTGACGTGTTACTTGTGGGCCTCATTGGCCACTGTGGAATTGCAATGGGTTTCATCTAAGAGTACTAGATGCAAAAAACACTCCTCTTCTATGGAATTTGTGGGAATAAACTCGACGGAAAGCTTCAAATATGGAATCTCACATTTGATGGGAAGGAGTGCTTCTACACCATACACCAACTGAAAGGGTTTAAATCTAGTTGCAGTCTAGATATATGTTCATTATGCCCACAAAGCAGAAAAAATAATGAGGTGCCAATTTGTTTTATTAATCCCTATCATCCATTGTAGCATTGTTTTCAATCCTTGTTAATGGATTCTACTTGCCCATTAGCATGTGGGTAATAGGGAGTCAATCTATGATGCTGAAGGCCCAACTTGGCAGTTAGTTCAGACATCATGTAATTTTGGAAATGTTTACCATGGACTGTAACAATAGCTTGCAACACACTAAATCTAGAAATGGCATGATTGAAAAGAAATAATGCATTTATTTCACAGTTATTATTATATGTAGGCAACGCTTCGGCCCATTTAGTAAAATAATCTACAACCAGAATAATGTAGTCATGGCCCTCGGTCAAAGGAGGGTTACATGTCATGAAGCCAATGCCCCATTTCGCAAATGGACCAACAATGATAGTAGGATGCATAGGAGTAGGTGGAGCATGAGCTTTACGATTATAAATCTCATAAGAATGACACTTTTGGACTACAAGGATGAAATCTTGTAACATGGTTGGCCAAAAGTAACCAACTCACAAAATATTTTGGGCGGTGGCACAACCATACATATGTATGACACATGCTTCGGTGTGACATTCGTTCAAATATTTCTTAGCCTCCTCATGAGTGATGCACCTTCTAAATATTGTATCAACACCATGATGATAAAGAGTGTCGCCAATTATAATCTAATTTCGAGCCTGGTATCAAATACATCATTGATCAGAGCAAGAGGTATTAGGCTAAAAAGTTTGGTTTTGGAGATAAATAATGATATATCTATACCAAGGATTAGATGAATCAATAATAATAAAAAATGACTCATCCGGAATGGAATCTTCATATGTAGACTCAATTTCAGATGAGGGAAGGTTGCAGATCATTTCAACGAAGACTAGGGACTTCTTAGATTTGGATTTGATTAATTCCAAACCAAACTCCTGGAGAATAAAAATCCATTTATAGTATTTTCCCCCAGCAATTATCGTGACAAAATGTATGTCATTGAGTTGCAATAAAAAACTACCATAGTCTTCTGAAGCAGAATGTAGTGGTGAAGCTTCTAGACAGTTTGTACAGCTACCAAAGCTAACTTTTCAATGTGAGTATATTTGATTTCAATGTCATTTAAATTTTGAATCAAATAATAGATTGGATGTTTCTCCCCTAGGTCATCTTCTTAGATCAATACCATAGTAATGGTGGTAACAGCTGCAACGAGATATAGTAAATAGTCACATTGGTAATTAGGGGGATAAAATAATGATGCGAACTAGGACATGTTTCAAGGCATAAAAATCCTTTTGGTATGTATCATCCCAATGGAAGGGAATCCCTTTCTTCAATAGGTAAGTAAATCCTTTCGTAAGTTCTACATAGTTCAAGATAAATATTCGTAGAAAGTTAGACTTCATTGGAGGCATTGTAACTTAACTAGGGAGGAAAGTGCAGGAAAATCAAGGATTACCTGTACTTTGAGTGGATCAATACGGATTCCTTACTTCGACATAACGAAGACGAGAAGTCTATTGGAATGGACACAAAACACGCATTTATGTGGATTTAATCTGATATTGTAATGCAGACAATGTAGGAAAATAGCCCTGAGATGCATCAGATGATCGTCATGATATTTGGAGTGAGCACATAAATCATCCAAACAAGGTTGTACGATGTGCTTGATGTCATGGAAGGAATAATTCATAGCCCTCTAGAAAGTTGCACCAATGTTCTTCAAATTGAAAAGGAGTTTTCGATAGGAAAACATCCCCCATGGAAAATTAAATGTAGTCTTATGTTGGTCCGATGCTAGTATCTTGATTTGATTGTAATCAGAAAAACCATCCATAAGAAAAAAAACTTTGCTTCCAGCACAGTCATAAATAATTTGGTCGACAAATAGGGTTGGGTAGTTCTCATTGGGACAAGCACAATTATTATCCTGATAATCGACACATACTTGAATTGTTCCTTGTTTCTTCATCACATGGACTATGTTTGAGACCCAGTCAGTGAAAGGAAATGGGTACATAAAGTCAGCATGTAAAAAAATTTCAACCTCTTCTTTGATCACAGTAGCTTTCTTAGGGTGAACCAGACGTAAGCATCTGGATAAGTTTTAAATTCATGTACTATTATATTTCGATCGATACCTGGCATCTCTTCATATGTCCAGGCAGAAGTGTCACAAAATTCTTGAAAAAGGGCTTTATAAATATTTACCTCATTAGGAGAATAAGGCGCATCAATATGGACATTTCCGATAATTCCAAGTTTATTCGAAATATCAAGAGGAATGGTCTCTTCAATATTTTATAAGTTCTTCTTGAAATCAATGTCATGACTGCATATAGAATCCTTAAATGTTTCACTAATATTGGGTGAATGAACATCTCCAAGATTATTCTCAAGAGCTTCGAGTAAGGACAAACGATGATGGTTATCATCCCATGGTGCATCATATGACATCATGATTTCCATGATTCTTTCATCAATAGAGAATTTATCAGTGAAAGGGTTAGAAGATGTACCAAAATCTTGGGAATGGTCAACCTAATCTATGAAGGAATTGAAATCAGAATGTGTTGAACAGGTCAAATATATGGCTTCATATTCAAGCTCAATAAGACTGAGCAGCATACGATCACCAATAGTATTAACATTCGAAATGTCTGGTACTATCCAAGGATCAGATGGGAAAGTGCAAGAGGAGATCACATTGACAAAGGAAACTAGATTGGGAATGTTAGGAGGAGGGAACGAAAAAGTTCCCATTAGAGAGGAATCTTCTAGCAATCCAACTCCAACATGTTGATAAGATTGTGGGGGTTTTCCCACAAGCAGAATGCTTCCAGGAGTTTGAGAATTATTGGAAAAAAGGGTAAGTTGATCGATGGCCATGATGCCCCCTTGGTGAGGGAAAGAAATCATCCTAAAATAGGTCGAGAAGATAGTTTCCATGGCATAAATCCATGTGTGGCCTAGTAAAATATTATAATCCAAAGGTCCATCTATAACTTCAACTTCAACTAAAATTGTTTTGCCAGCTAATTTTATTTGCAATGCATTCAAAATTCCATAAGGTTTGAAACCTATTTTATAAAAATATTTATGAGTGGTGGGTGACTGATTAATTTGTGGAGAGCCAATAGTTTTCCAATATGAAAGGGACATGATACAAGTCGAAGTACCTTCGTCCATAATTTTGCGAGGGATAGTTTTACTTCGAACAATAACCTAGACCATGAATGCCAATTGGGATGGAAGTTTAGGAGTATGATTCTCATGATTAAAGACTACAATACTTGAATATGAGGGATCTATGACTCCAATTTTTGCAAGTAAAGACCTATTTTTGGCAGGACAATTTTTCAATACCTCAAGAGTTGACATAGCAGAAGGATCTTGGGCCAAGTCCTCAACTATATTGTAGTTTTGTGCATCTCTCGCACGAGCATTAAATGTTGATTTTTGAATAACACCTTTAAGAGGTTTAATGGTTAATTCATTCAGTATCACATTTGGAGAAGGATCCGAAATAGATTGAGTGGAACTATCAGGTTGATTAGTAGCCTTACTAGTCAAGGGATTCAGATTACAATAGTCTTTGTTTCTTGTAGACACCCTGATCTCATCTTTGTGTTTGGTGGAAGATAACATCATAACATGGGAAGAGGAAGTTGGATCTCGTGCAACCATATTTGTCTTCTAGTTGGTAAGGGATTTCTTAACATAGTAGGCATGTTAGATGATGACTTTAGGAATTGATTAACTTTTGTCCGATGTGGACAGTCCTAAGTAAAATGTTCCTTATTAAAGATAAGGCAAGGATAACAAGGCTTTCGTTTTTCCTCAGGAGACTGATTATTTTGTTTTTCCTATGAAGAATTATCTTTCTTCTTCTTTCCTTTTCCTTTCTTCTTACTTCTAGGTTGTTGAGATTTTCCTTTCGTGGATTCAAGGACATTAATCTTGGAATTGCTCACAAGATTAGCAGAGGATGGGTTTTGAGTAGTCATAGTAGGATATGAACCAAATATTTTACTAACTGTCCATTGACAAGCAAAACCAATCACAGCATCTGTGGCATGTGATTCTTTAGTGGGAGGTGGTGGAACAATATGTTGAGGCAGCGGATCATTGGGTATCTTATCATAGAGTGTGCCAAATTGAGTATGAATCAAATCAAGGTATTGGGCATGATCAATGACCTGCTCTGCAGTAACAAATCTGCATTTAGCAATGTCTTTAGTTATGGATGGTAACAAAGATTTGATAAACCATTCAACCAATAATTGATCAGGAATGAAACTTTTGACTAGTCAAAGTCGATGACTCCATTCATGAATATGATCAGAAATATGAGTGGATTCATATTGTTTCAAAGAGGTCAAAATATCGGTTCCAGTTTCATATCAGATAGGAAATAGAAAATGTGTTAATAATGTAGTTTCCAAGGCATTGAAGTTGTTAAATGAAGCTCATGGTAGTTCAGCATACCACTTATTTGTTGTACCGGTAAGAATTCTCTGGAAAAGTTGTAAACGAATTGTAACATCATTTAAGGATTTGGATGAACACCATAAATGATAGGTCATAACATGAGTGGATGAGTCCTCTCTAGGATTTCTGTTGAATTTTGGGATATCACTTGGCAATTTGGTAGGAAAGGTCAGTCAGTACGGAGAATGAAAAATAGCATCATTCATCAAACGGGTTAAATCGAGTAACTCAAGGTGTTATCTCAAAATCAGACCCTGGAAGGCTGCAGACTAGGAAGACCTAAAGTAACTATTTCAAACCTACTTTAGGCTGAGGCTTAGCCTCCTCAACCTGAGAGGGCTCTCTCAAAAAGGGGTTAATGATTTTGATTATAGTTAAGATGGCTAACTCTTGTGAAACAACTGCAAGAATATGAATGGTGGAAACACATTTAGCAACTATCCATTGGGCTTATGGAGTCAACAACATCTCAATATGACAATGAATTCAACCTTACATAGAAGTCAGGGCATTCAACATTTAAAATATTCAGAACATAACAACTCAGATAGGACCACACAGTCTATGAATGCATACAGGAAGTTAGAGCACCTCAAGTGAATTCTAAGTGATTACACATTCATATCACTGCAAGAATTAGGAAAAGGACAACATCACACATTCTGAACATAAAATCCCTCATGAATCCTGAGAAGTAAAGCCAAACATGTATTATCAAAATAAAGTCTTACATAAGCCAAATATCAGCCTTTTTCATAAAATTTCCAACCCTTTTTACATTGTTGCTCTAGCTATATATAGAGTTCTTCTCCTGTCTAATTGAGATTCCTCCTCAAGCATGAGGGGAACTCGAAAACTACTTCTAATACTGACACCTATTGAACTTTAACTACTTATTAAATACAACAAACTGATAACTACAGTTTTTAGAGATCTAAATCAAGTAGGACTCTAACTTCATATTACACGAATAATAGCTTTGATTAGGATCATTCTCGTTCTTTGACATCTAGCCCTCTTTCAGTTTGGTTGTGATGGGTGTTTAATGCTCCACGTTGGTCTTCTATGCCAATCCTCTCCACTATCCTGAAATATAGGAAACTACCCTTGCTCCTCGGTCTTATGGTTTTCGAATCCACAGAAGCAGGTCTTTCATCCTTGCTTTCCAAAATGTGACAGATGGCCATGTCCATTGATGTGTTGTCCACTTCTTTTTAAAACAAAAACGCATTCAGGTTGTCTTAACATATCTGAACCGTGCTTAAAATGCTCACTTTATGACAAAATTCAAATTTGGATCCAAACCATATTCCTCCATCTTTCTTAATCTGATTGATTGTTGCAGCTTCGGATGTCTCCTTGCATATATTTGTTCCTCAAAATTTTCCTGCTTCTGTTTCAAAATTGGTTAATTTGTATTGGAACCTTTAGCTTCAGCAGTTTCGTAGCGCCGCTACGAAACTGCTGAGCCTTAATCATCACCTTCAGCAGTTTTGTAGCGCGCTACGAAACTGCTGAGTTGTTTAAAAGACATAGTTCTCAACCCAAAATTTTATTTATTGAACACTTTGTTGTCAAAACTTCCTTTAGATTTTCCAAAACTGAATGGACATTTAGAATTCTTCAAGAAGATGAGACCAAGAAAACTCATCAAAATTCAAAACATAATCTTACTTGAAATGTGATTTCATTTAGAAAGTTCCTTTAGCTGGCTTAATTGTGCCTTTAGATCTTCTATTTGTTTCTTCATAATCTTGTTCCCAGCTCTCAATTGCATATTAATCATCCTGATGAACTTTGCTTCTTTGATTTCCAGCACTGTCCAAGTATGAAATTGAGTATTACAGTCAACCACCTCTACAGTTGCATTCTCTTCCCATAAGGCTTTAATTCTGTAATAATTAGCTTGTATGATGGCATGTCTTCTAGCAGCTTTCTTCAGTCTGGCAATCTCATGGTTAACTGATTCCAATTTTCTTTTCAAGTCTGCTATATTGTCTTCTTTAGATGTGGCGACTGTTTTGCCTTTGTCCTTTCTTTGCTGGTGTTGTATCTCTTCCCCTGTTTCCTCTGTTCTTGGTGGTGCCTCCTGTACTTGCTGAAATCTCCTTGTTATAGGTCTCCTGGGTTTGAAAAAAAATTGTTCAACTTGCTCGTCAGATTTAAGTTTCTTTGAGGCTTTGGTTTTCTTTGTATTCTCTTTTTCTGACTGCATCAATTCATCTTGAACTAGTGGGGACTCCTCAAAGTCAATAGCCTGCAATAAATCATTTAGATTTCTCTTTGAAACTGGACTTTCTTCAACAGCTACTGCTTTACCTTTTTCTTCAGCCATCTGACTTCTTGTTCTTCTCCTTGAGACTACTTCAGCTATGCTTGCTTCAGGTGCGATCTTTTTAACATGAGCTTTTTCCTTAGTTGATTGTTGAGGTGTGTCTTGAATGATCAGTGGCTGTACTAGCTCTCTCACTTGTTTCCTTGCTTTTAATTTTGGAAATCTCTTATCTCTTGCTTATGTTTGGAGATCCCCTATTGTGAGATCTCTTGCAGGTAGAGGACTGAGGCCAGTTTAGCTTTTGAAACCAGCCATAAAAATAAATGAATTCCAATATTTGCCTACCTTTTGAAGCTCATGTAAGACCAGTATTTTAATCAAGCCATGATGAAACAGAGAAGTTTCACAAGCTTCCTTCCTCAATTGTACTTTGTCACACATCTTACTCAAACTACGGAATAGATAAAAAGGTAGACCAATGGAAACCTTCCCTGTGAAATGCAAAAGGAGCTTGAAATGGTACGAATACACCTTGGTATACCTTCCTTCGCAAGTCAGGTATTTTTGTATGCAGGTGAGTAAATGTGCATAAGACTCTTTGACATAGCTCCTAGGCACTGACTTACTTAAATCTGCATTTACAAACTCCTTCTTTAAAAACTCCTTGCAAGGATTCATGTCAAATTTGAAATTTTTGAACCATTTCTCTTGTCCTCGTGGAATCTCTGTCACAGTGGATATCATCTCTAGTGAGACCTGCAATTCTATCATAGCTACCTTTTAATTTAAACCTGTGAAATTAAGCGCAAATTCTTTGGTTACCTATGCATGCCCTCCTTGTAACTTCTTGCAAAAATTCCAGCACCCGGCCTTTTTAAACGCCTTCTCCACCTCTTTATTCCTCAATGCTATATCCAAGCCTTTAGGCTCATTCCTTAGACATTTTCCAGATCTGTGTTCTTTTTTCTCCATTGATCTCTCCATGAAATCTTAAAGACTTGCAAACAAGGAATACTAGCTCTAGTTTGAACTGTAACTCAACTTCTTTTGAAATTCTGCCTCACTTGAATTTGCTGCCTTGCTTGATTTGCTGCCTCGCTTGATTACACCTGTATTTAAAATTGAAATCTTGCTGTTTGTAATCTTTCAAATTGCAATCTTGCAGATTTGTTATTCATGCAAGGCTTACAATCATCATTAAGATTTGTGCAAGGTGGCCTTTCTTGGAAATGGTAATTCGTGCGTATCAACAAATCTAATGGTGGTGATAATGGCAATGGGTGGTGGAACGTGATAAGTGGAGTACGTGAACTGACACAAGATGACACAGCCTGTGATTCACTTAACGGATTTGACATTTCGGGAAAGATTCACTGCGAAATGCACGAATCCCTGATTTCACAGCACGGTCAGTTTGAAATTTGAATAATGCGTTGCGAAATCACCTAATAAGGTTTGCGCTGCGAAACTGCTAAGCAAATAAACACGCTGCGAAAACACTTTAAAAGAATGCATGCGCTACGGAATTACCAAAAGGCTTGGTGGTGGATAACAAAATGACACATGGCTATGAAACAATGGTGAATGAAGGGGAACCAATGGTAGATAGGAATATACTTGACTCATGACCTCTTAAAACTTCAGACTTTAAGGGAAAAAACAATATGAAAACAACATAGACTAACATTGACCTTTGTCATCGGGCTAGGATGAGCAGTTACATATATCATATCTTTTTTTTAAGTGATAACAGTGGCTCCACTTGGGATAGTGTGCTCCTGTAGTACACTTAGAACTCGTATGTCCAGTGCTTTTTCCATTTTATGAAAACATAGATGGAGTTGAAAAGCATCCTTTTCCAACTTTATGGGCCTTCACCTCGGGCTTGAGCTTTCTGTTCAGCTTGTCATTTATTTCCAACAAAGAAAGACTGATAAAGCGGGCATATACAATGTTGTGAGAAACTTGGCAGAAATTTAATCAATAGTAATGCTTTAGGAACCTGCCATTAACAGGTCCTCCAGCATATGGCTTTCCATCAATCTCCTGCAGAATGTAAGTGTTATTTCCATGGAAAGCAGAAATTTGATATGGCGCTTTCCACAAATTTTCGAATTTACCATGCTTACCTTTCTCTTCAATTCTAGCTTCCCATTTCAAAACTTTATCATGGATTTGAAATGTAACTTCTTTGATCTTTTTTTCAAATGCTCTCTTGATTCTGTTCTGGTTTTGTTGATGACTGTCAAACACCTCATTTCTTTTCTCTTGCAAAGCTATCAGCTGATTTATCCTTCGTTGTATAGCATTTGGTTCCTCTTCTAATCCTTGAATCAACTTCATTACAGGTACTCCAAGGGATGTTGGAAATATGGCCTCAGCCCCATATACTAGCTCATATGGTGATGTTCCAATGGACCTCTTTGTGCAAATCCGATCAGCCCACAAAGCATATTTCAATTTCAAATGCCAAGCTTTTTTATTTTCTTGCAGCAGCTTCTTAATGATTCTTACAAGGCTCTTGTTTGATGATTCAGCCAGACCATTTCCCTGTGGATAATAAGCAATGGAACGTCCAAGGAAAATGTGATACTGATGACAAAAATTAATCATCCTTTTGGACTTAAAAGCTTGAGCATTGTCAGTAATGATCTTAATTGGGCAACCAAATCTTGATAATATATTATTTTCTAAGAAAGAAATAATCACTGAATCATTTGCTTGCCCTGTGGGTACTGCTTCTATCCATTTTGTAAAGTAATCGGTGGCTGTGAGAATCCAACGATGCTTTCTTGATGAAGGAGGATGGATTTCTCCTATAAAATCTAATCCCCACTGCTGGAGAGGTGCTTCAACATATATAGGAGCCAAGGGCAGTGACATAAGCTTTCTCTTTCCTTCAAACACTTGACATTCATGACATGTAGCTATCTTTTTATAGATATCTCTCAACATAGTTGGCCAAAAATAGCCAGCCCTCAAGACCTTGTTTGCAGTGGCTTTCCAATAGTGATGTCCTCCACAATCCCCCTTATGAAACTCATCAATTACTTTATCAGCTTCTTCTTCAATGAGGCAGTTTAATAATATTCCTCCTGCATCTTTCCAAAACAAGTTTTGGTCATACACAAAATATCTAAGAGATTTCAATTTGATAAACCGAGCTTTGGATTTTGAAAGATTATCAGGGGCTCTATTATGCTGCAAAACAAATGCTACATCCTTGTACCATTCTGACATCAAGAATTTTTCATTTATTTGGACCAATTCCTCTTCATTTTCAGAAATTTCTGAGATCTCTATGCTTAAATTAATATCAAGACAGTCCAAATTTGATTGTGTCAGCAATTTAGCTAGGCCTTGACCCTTTACCAACTTTGTGGGTTTGATCTCAATGTCATATTCTAACAATTTTGCTATCCAATTCCCCCTTTTTTCATCTGGATCAGCTTGTGTAAGAATATCTTTTATAATAGCATTTGGAACGTAGGCAACAATGTGAGAGTGCAAAACATAAATTCTGAAATCCTTTACTGCTTTCACCAAGGCATACGCTTGCTTCTCTAGGATGTTATATTTCAATTCAGCATTTGCTAATGTCTTGCTAAAGAAGGAAATGGGTTGTTCAGTACCTTGACTTCCTTTTTGCAGTAGAACTCCAACAATTGTGTCTTCAGAAGCGAATGTGAAAATAAGGAACTCCTTGGTAAAATCTGGGCTGATAAGTACTGGTGCTTGTGTAAGTGCCTTCTTGATCTCTTCAAATGATTTCTTTGCTTCAGTTGTCCACTTAAAATCCACCCCCTTCTTTAACATCTTCGTTATGCTCTTGACAACTTCAGCAAAGTTAGGAATGAATCTTCTAACAAAGTTAACCTTCCCAAGAAAGGATTGAATCTCCTTCCTACTCCTTGGTAGATCTAATTTTTGAATTGCACTAACTCTATTAGGATCAATCCTAATTCCTTCTTCAGAAATAATATGACCAAGAAGTTTGCCAGAAGTTAAAGCGAAAATACTTTTGGTTGGGTTTAGAGAAATACCAAACCTCCTACACTTCAGCAGGACCCTTTCAAGGTGCTTTAAGTGATCTTCTTTCCTTTTTGAAAAAATTGTGATGTCATCAAGATAAACCACCACTGATTTGTCCTTTTCTTCAGCAAAAGCAATATCCATTGCTCTCTGGAAAGTGGCTCCCGCGTTCATGAGACCAAATGGCATATTTTCATACATGAATGTTCCCCATGGTGTGGTGAAGGCTGTTTTCTCCTGATCATCCGGGTGAACAAGAATCTGATTGTACCCTAAGAAACCATCAAGCATAGACATCCTTTGTGAACCAACAATATTTTGCAAAATCAAATCCATTTTGGGGAGGGGGTAATTATCCTTCAATGAAGCTTTGTTTAAGTTTCTGAAGTCTATACAAATTCTGATCTCTCCATTCTTTTTTCTGACTCGTACCAAATTAGCAAGCCAATTTGAGAATCTGATTGGAACAATAATTTTAGCATTAAAGAGATTTTTCACTTCTTTTTCAATCAGTGGCATCAGAAGAGGATTAATTCTTCTTAACTTCTGCTTGAAAGGCTTTTCATTCTCCTTAATAGGAATGGTATGCTGTATAATTGAAGAGTCATATTGTTTCAAGTCAGCATAACTCCATGCAAAAACATCAATTAACCTTTTCATCATCTCAACATATTTAGTCTTCATATCAGCTGAAAGAAATTTTGAAATCTTAACTATCTTAGGCACAACTGAGTCTCCTAAATTGCAGCTTTCCACCTCTTCTTCATTAGCTTGTAATCTTGGTGCTTTGAACACATCATTTTGATCAAATAATTTCTCAAGGGGAATGAGGCCCTTTGGAATTAAGTTGTTTTGTAATTGTAAGACTTCAGAACTTTCCCTTGACTCTACTAACATATTCTGCTGATCTATCTGATTGTTTTCAAATTCTCCCTTTAATTTAATGAAGTTCCTTACGTGCTGATCATCCTAAAAAACTTGCCAATTTGTGATATTATCTGGTATAACTGGTCTATGGCGAACCTCCACTTCATAATTTTCAGAAGAGTGCTTAGGAATGATAAAAAGACTGGCAGAAACAACAGGAGAATCTGCAATAGAGTTTGATCTCTAGTTTTGATGATAAAAGAATAGGATTGAAATTTTTCCAACATCTCCAACACTAAGTTTCTGTATGCTCTCATCCTTACATCCTTAGTTTGATATGCACCTTCTACTTGTTTAATTACCAATTCAGAATCTCCACAAACAACAATGTTTTTAGCTTTCAATTTTATCAAGGCTTCTAAGCCTAAAATCAGAGATTCGTACTCAGCCATATTGTTGGTACAATCAAAGTTTAGTTTGTAGGCGAGAAACTTACTTTCTTCAGTTGGACTAGTGATCCAAATTCCAGCTCCTTCCCCTTCTTTTCCTGCTGATCCATCAAAGTGTAATGACCAGCAGCCCATGATGTCTCTTTCATCTCCTTGTTGCCCTTCTTGACACCGATTTTCCACAGGTTCATCTTGTGATTCTCTTCCAACTGATTCATTGAAAAGGATAGCTAATCCAAGACCAGTATCAAATGAATAAATAGGAAAATTCTGAGGCTTGTCTTTGCTGCTTACTATGTAGGCCATTCTGGTCTCCCGATACAACCTCCTTTGTTCACCAAACACTGGGATGGTAGCATATGTAAGATCCATCTACATTGTGACCTTGATTTTTGCTGCCCATGATATCAAAAGAAGAATCCCAAACTTTGGTGGAATGTCTGCCACAACAATGTCCTTAACAATTGTTTTTGCTGGAATTTGTGTGAGACCCACAACAACATCCTTTATCAAACCAATGCATTGGACTCTTTTTGAATCAAAGGAAAATAAATCCTTATATGGCCTAGTTACTTCTAACCCCAGTCTTTCCATGATTACCTTGGGCATGTGATTATGTGATGCCCCCGAGTCTAATATAGCATTATGTAGAGTCATATCATGAATGCTAATGCTTATGTAGAAAGGGTGGAACTCTTCATTCTGTTCATCTTCAAGTCTTGGACCTAGACAGATAACAGGGTTATCTTCTTGTACATTTAGGATGTCAGCTACTCCTGGTTGTGAATTAAGCATTTCAACAATTTTACTTCTGTATTTGTCCACCTTGAGAATTTCGTTAAAAGGAACTGATATCTTAATTTTTGCAATCTCATTCTCAAGATTAAAAACAGAAGCAGTCTTATCAATTTCTTTAGAGGGGGAAGGAATTTGAATATCCTGTTTGACAGGTGGAGAATCATTCTTACCTTCAACAACCTTTGAGTTCTCCTTTTTATCTTCAATTGTCTTTGAGGTAGCCCTCTTGGGTTGTGCTTTGTTTGCTGTAATAGGAACATTTCTATTCCTAAGATTGTACTGCTTTTGCATCTCAAAGATAGCGTGCTGATAGCCCTTTAAAAAATCTGAAGGCTCATCTCCTCATTTGATCATGCTGGACTCAGCATGTTCCTCCTTAGCCAGGAAAATCCTTGACACTTCTTCATCAAAACAATGGATTGATTCCTCAGGAATTTCAGGCTCATCTTCTTCATCTACCAAATTTTGTTGGAAAGGAGGTCTCACTGGAGGATCTGACTGTTGATTTCTGTTCTCTCTTGGCCTTTGTTGATTCTGAGGTCTTCTTAACTGAGGGTTCCTAAATTGAGGTTCCTGCTGTGCTGGAGGAGAAGAAGCATTCCCAAGAGCTAACCGATCCATCAGTTTTTCCATGGTTTTCATCATAGTTTCAAACTTGTCTTCTGGAGCAGAGGTAGAAGGTTTCTCTTCTTCTTTCAGCTTGGCCTTTTCTATCTTTGATTTCTTAGCAGCAATCATGTTCACCTCCACCTTAATTGCATCATTTTTCATGTCACCAAGAGTGGCAGAATCCCTTTCTCTGAGTAAGAGTGAGAAATCTGAATCAAATGCTTCAGCATATCTCAACTGTGCCAAAGCTCCAGGAGGTTTCAAATGAGCTGGAATAGAATTGTATATTTTATTAAACCTCTTAGAGAAATTTTGGACAGTTTCATCTGGAGCTCTTCTAAGATTGTTGTATTCAGCAAGAGCTTGGACAGGGTTGGTTCTCTTTCCCCATTTCCTTAGAAAGCTATCTTCAAATTCGGCCCAACTGTGAATACTTCCGGCGCTAAGGGCTTTGAACCATTTTCTGACTTCCCCAATGAAAGTTTGAGCAAACAATCTTAGTTTCACATCTTCATCATCAACTTCTTCTCTGTCAACAAAATCATTGAATCTATCTACATGTTCTTCTGCTTTAATGTCTTCATGTCCTCCCCATGTTGGAATTCTGGCAGCATGTTTGCTTGGAAGGTCATGTAAAACAACAGGGAGAGCTAGTGGAGTATACCTAGCAGGTATAGCCATAACGAATGGAGGAGCAGTAATAACAGGTACTGTATGACCGATGGGACCAGAACTAATGTGAGATAGATTTCCTAGTGCCTGAGAACTACTGGGACTAGCAGAGGTAGAGGATAAAGTGCTGGTACAAAAATGACTATTTGGACTTTGCAAACCACTGACAAAGGAACTCCAATTTGGGAGGGGTAAACTGGTTTTGGACTTGAGTAGGACTTCAGAAGGATCAAGTTCTTTGAGTTGGTTTAAATCTTCTTCCTCTAACAGTAATTTTGAAGTAACGACCTCCCAAAAAGTATCGATGCCTCTTTTTTGTAAATCTAAAATAATTCCAATAAGTTCTTCTTCATTCTCAGACCTCAACAATACCTCATGAATTTTATCATCTACAATTTTATCTTCAGGACTTCTAGAAAATTCAGGGAACAAAGATTTCGAAAAAGATGAAGTACCTGGTATATCAGGAAATCTTTGCTTCCTCCTTGAGATGGTGTTTGGATTATCCACAGGAGTAGGTAGATCTGGGTCAGGATTACTCCGTGTATATCTCCCTCTTGAAGCCACCTTTTTAACTTTAAAATTGTATGGAGTCACCAAGGTAGAATGCAGCCTCGATAAAATCTCCTGAGCTCCTGCTACCTTCAGAAGTTCAGTCTATTTGATTTCGGGAATGATTAATCTTCAGGATCCCGGCAGACGCACCAAAATGTTATCACCAAAATAGGTCCTGAAAGGCTGCTGATCAGGTTGACTCTAAGTAACTATTTCAAACCTACTTTAGACTGAGGCTTAGCCTCCTCAACCTGAGAGGGCTCTCTGAAAAAGAGGTTAATGATTTTGATTATAGATAAGATGGCTAACTCTTGTAAAACAACTGTGAACTATGAATGGTGGAAACACATTTAACAACTATCCATTGGGCTTATGGAGTCAACAACATCTCAATATGACAATGAATTCAACCTTACATAGAAGTCAGGGCATTCAACATTTTAAATATTCAGAACATAAAAACTCATATAGGACCACACAGTCTATGAATGCATACAGGAAGTCAGAACACCTCAAGTGAATTCTGAGTGATTACACATTCATACCACTACAAGAATTAGGAAAGGGACAAAATCACACATTCTGAATATAAAAATCCCTCATGAATCCTGAGAAGTAAAGCCAAACATGTATTATCAAAACAGAGTCTTACATAAGCCAAATATTAGCTTTTTTTCATAAAATTTCCAACCCCGAGTACATTGTTGCTTCAACTATATATAGAGTTCTTATTCTAACTGATTGAGATTCCTCCTCAAGCATGAGGGGAATTCGAAAACTCCTTCTATTACTAACAACTATTAAACTTTAACTACTTAATAAATACAACAAACTGTTAACTAGAGTTTTTTAGAGATCTAAATCAAATAGGACTCTATCTCGATATTACATGAATAATGGCTTTGATTTAGATAATTCTCTTTATTTGATATCTAGTTCTCTTTCATTTTGGCTGAGATGGGTGTTCAATGCTCCACGCTGATCTTGTATGCCGTATCCTCTCCACTGTTCAGAAATATAGGAAACTATCCTTGCTTCTCGGTTTTATGGTTTTCAAATCCACATAAGCCGGTCTTTCATCTTTGTTTTCCAAAACATGACGGGTGGCCACGTCTATTGATGTGTTGTCCACTGTTTTAAAACATGACTTATTGATGTGCTGTCCACTGTCTTTAAAACCAAAAAACGCATTCAGGTTGTCTGAACCGTGCTTCAACTGCTTATGATATGACAAAATGCAAATTTGGATCCAAACCATTTTTCTCCACTTGTCTTAGTCTGATTGGCTATTGTAGCTTCAGATGTCTCCTTGCATACATTTGTCCCTCAAAATTTTCCCGCTTCTGCTTCAAAATTGGTTGATTTATATTGGAATCATCACCTTCAGCAGTTTCGTAGCGCGCTACGAAACTGCTGAGTTGTTTAAAAGACATTGTTCTTAACCCGAAAATTTTATTAATCGAGCACTTTGTTGCAAAAACTTCCTTTAGACTTTCCAAAAACTGAATGGACATTTAGGCTTCTTCAAAAATGTGAGATCAAGCAAACTCATCAAAACTCAAAACAAAATCTTACTTGAAAGGTGATTTCATTTAGCAGGTTCTTTAAGCTGGCTTAACTGTGCCTTTAGATCTTCTATTTGTCTCTTCATAACCTTATTCCCAGCTCTCAGTTGCATATTAATCATCCTGATGTACTTGGCTTCTTTGATTGCCGGCACTGTCCAAGTATGAAATTGCGTATTACAGTCAACCACTTCTACAGCTGCATTCTCCTCCCATAAGGTTTTAATTCTGTAATAATTAGCTTGTAAGACTGCATGTCTTCTAGAATCTTTCTTCAGTTTGGCAATCTCATGCTTAGCTGATTCCAATTTGCTTTTCAGGTCTACTATATTGTCTTCTTTGGATGTGGTGACTGTTTTTCCTGTGTTCTTTCTTTGCTGGCGTTGTGTCTCTTCCCCTGTTTCCTCTGTTCTTGGTGGTGCCTCCTGTACTTGCTGAAATCTCCTTGTTATAGGTCCCCTGGGTTTAAAAACTAATTGTTCAACTTGCTCATCAAATTTAAGCCTTTTTGAGGCTTTAGTTTTCTTTGTACTCTCTTTTTCTGACTGCATCAATTCATCTAGAACTGGTAGGGACTCCCCAAATTCAATAGCCTACAATAAATCATTTAGACTTCCCTTTGAAACTGGACTTTCTTCAACCACTACTGCTTTACCCTTTTCTTTAGCCATCTGACTTCTTGTTCTTCTCCTTGAGACCACTTCAGTTTTGCTTGTTTCAGGTACAATCTTTTTAACATGGGCTTTTTCCTTAGTTGATTGCTGAGGTGTGTCTTGAATGATGAGTGGCCGTACTGGCTCTCTCACTTGTTTGCTTGCTTGTAAATTTAGAACTCTCTTACCTCTTGCTTCTGTTTGGAGCTCCGCTATTGTGAAATCTCTTGCAGGTAGAGGAATGAGGCGAGTCTGGCTTTTGAATCCAGCCATAAAAATGAATGAATTCCAATCTTTGCCTACCTTTTGAAGCTCATCTAAGACGAGTAGTTTAATCAAACCATGATGAAACAAAGAGGTTTCACAATCCTCTTTCCTCAGTTGTACCTTATCACACATCTTACTCAAACTATGTAATAGATAAAAAGGTAGATCAATGGAAACCTTCCCTGTGAAATGCAAAAGGAGCCTAAAATGGTACGAGTACACCTTGTTATACCTTCCTTCGCAAGTCAAATATTTTTGTATGCAGGTGAGTAAATGAGCATAATATTCTTTGACATAGCTCCTGGGCACTGCCTTACTTAAATCTGCATTTACAAACTCATTCTTTAAAAACTCCTTGCAAGGATTCATGTCAAATTTGAAAATTTTAAACCATTCCTCTTGTCCTCGTGGGATCTCTGTCACAGTGGATATTATCTCTGGCGAGACCTGCAATTCTATCATGGCTACCTTTGAATTCAAGCCTGTGAAATTAAGCGCAAATTCTTTGGTTACCTTTGCATGTCCTCCTTGTAACTTCTTGCAAAAATTCCAGCACCCGGCTTTTTTGAATGCTTTCTCCACCTCTTTATTCCTTAGTGCTATATCCAGACCTTCAGGCTCGTTCCTTAGACATTTGTCGGATCTGTGTTCCTTTTTATCCATTGATCTCTCCAAAGATTTGCAAACAATGACTACTAGCTCTGGTTTTAATTGTAACTCAGTTTCTTTTAGAATTCTGCCTTGCTTGAATTTGCTGCCTCGCTTGATTTTCTGGCTCGCTTGATCATACTTGTATATGAACTTGAAATCTTGCCGTTTAAAATTTCTCAAATTGCAATCTTGCAGATTTGTTATTCATGCAAGATTAACAACCATCACTAAGATTTATGCACGGTGGCCTTTCTTGGAAATGATGATTCATGCGTATCAACAGATCTAATGGTGGTGATAATGGCAATGAGGGGTGGAACGTGATAAGAGGAGTACATGGACTGACATGAGATGACACGGCCTGTGATTCATCTAACGGATTTGACATTTCGGGAAAGATTCGCTGCGAAATGTACGAATCCATGATTTCGCAGCGCGGTTAGTTTAAAATTTGAATAATGCGCTGCGGAATTGCCTAATAGGGTTTGCGCTGTGAAATTGCTAAACTATAAAAGTGCTGCGAAAACACTTTAATAATATGCATGCGCTATGCAATTACCAAAAGACTTGGTGACTGACATAAGATGACACGTGGCTATGAAACAATGGTGAATGGAGGAGAACCAATGGTAGATAGGAATAAACTTGACTCATGACCTCTTAAAACTTCAGACTCTAAGGAGAAACAAAATTAAAACAACATGGACTAGCACTGACCTTTATCATCGGGCTAGGATGAAAAGTTACATATATCAGATCTCTTTTTTAAAGTGATAACAGTGGCTCCACTTGGGATAGTGTGCTCCTGTAGTACACTAAGAACTCGTATGTCCAGTGCTTTGTCCATTTTATGAAAACATAGATGGAGTTGACAAGCATCCTTTTCTAGCTTTATGAGCCTTCACCTCGGGCTTGAGCTTCCTGTTCAGCTTGTCATTTATTTGCAACAAAGAAAAACTGATAAAATGGGTATATACAATGTTGTGAGAAACTTGGCAAAAATTTAATCAATTGTAATGCTTTAGGAACCTGCCATTAACAGGTCCTCCAGCATATGGCTTTCCATCAATCTCCTGTAGAATGTAAGTGTTATTTCCATGGAAAGCAGAAATTCGATATGGCCCTTTCCACAAATTTTCAAATTTACCATGTTTACCTTTCTCTTCAATTCTAGCTTCCCATTTCAAAACTTTATCATGGATCTGGAATGTAACTTCTTTGATATTTTTGTCAAATGCTCTCTTGATTCTGTTATGGTTTTGTTGATGATTGTCAAACACCTCATTTCTTTTCTCTTGCAAAGCTATCAGCTGATTTATCCTTTGTTGTATAACATTCAGTTCCTCTTCTAATCCTTGAATCAACTTCATTACTGGTACTCCAAGGGATGTTGGAAATATGGCCTCAGCCCCATATACTAGCTCATATGGTGATGTTCCAATGGACCTCTTTGTACAAATCCGGTCAGCCCACAAAGCATATTTCAATTTGAAATGCCAAGCTTTTTTATTTTCTTGCAGCAACTTCTTAATGATTCTTACAAGGCTCTTGTTTGATGATTCAGCCAAACCATTTCCCTATGGATAATAAGCAGTGGAATGTCCAAGGGAATTGTGATACTGATGACAAAAATTAATCATCTTTTTGGACTTAAAAGCTTGAGCATTGTCAGTAATGATCTTAATTGGGCAACCAAATCTTGATAATATATTATTTTCTAAGAAAGAAATAATCACTGAATCATTTGCTTGCCTTGTGGGTATTGCTTCTATCCATTTTGTAAAGTAGTCGGTGGCTGTGAGAATCCAGCGATGTTGTCCTGATGAAGAGGGATGAATTTCTCCTATAAAATCTAATCCCCACTGCTGGAAAGGTGCTTCAACATATATAGGAACCAAGGGCAGTGGCATACGCTTTCTCTTTCCTTCAAACACTTGACATTCATGACATGTAGCTATCTTTTTATAGATATCTCTGAACATAGTTGGCCAAAAATAGCCAGCCCTCAGGACCTTGTTTGTAGTGGCTTTCCAATAGTGATGTCCTCCACAATCCCCCTTATGAAACTCATCAATTACTTTATCAGCTTCTTCTTCAATGAGGCAATTTAATAATATTCCTCCTGCATCTTTCCAAAACAAATTTTGGTCATACACAAAATATCTAAGATATTTCAATTTGGTAAACCAAGATTTGGATTTTGAAAGATTATCAGGGGCTCTATTATGCTGCAAAACAAATGCTACATCCATGTACCATTCTGACATCAAGAATTTTTCATTTATTTGGACCAATTCCTCTTCATTTTCAGAAATTTCAGAGATCTCTGTGCTTAAATTAATATCAATACAGTCCAAATTTGACTGTGTCAGCAATTTAGCTAGGCCTTGACCCTTTACCAACTTTGTGGGTTTGATCTCAATGTCATACTCTAACAATTTTGCTATCCACTTTCCCCTTTTTCCATATGGATCAGCTTGTGTAAGAATATCTTTTATAACAGCATTTGGAACGTAGGAAACAATGTGAGAGTGCAAAACATAAATTCTGAAATCCTTTACTGCTTTCACCAAGGCATAGGCTTGCTTCTCTAAGATGTTATATTTCAATTCAGCATTTTCTAATGTCTTGCTAAAGAAGGAAATGGGTTGTTCAGTACCTTGAATTCCTTTTTGCAGTAGAACTCCAGCAATTGTGTCTTCAGAAGCGAATGTGAAAATAAGGAACTCCTTGGTAAAATCTAGGCTGATAAGTATTGGTGCTTGGGTAAGTGCCTTCTTGATCTCTTCAAATGATTTCTTTGCTTCAATTGTCCACTTAAAATCCACTCCTTTCTTTAACATCTTTGTTATGTTCTTGACAACTTCAGCAAAGTTAGGAATGAATCTTCTAACAAAGTTAACCTTCCCAAGAAAGGATTGAATCTCCTTCCTACTCCTTGGTAGATCTAATTTTTGAATTGCACTAACTCTGTTAGGATCAATCCTAATTGCTTCTTCAGAAATAATATGACCAAGAAGTTTTCTAGAAGTTAAAGCGAAAATAATTTTGGTTGGGTTTAGAGAAATACCAAACCTCCTACACTTCAGCAGGACCCTTTCAAGGTGCTTTAAGTGATCTTCTTCCCTTTTTGAAAAAGCTGTAATGTCATCAAGATAAACCACCACTGATTTGTCCTTTTCTTTAGCAAAAGAAATATCCATTGCTCTCTGGAAAGTGGCTCCTGCGTTCATGAGACCAAATGGCATCTTTTCATACATGAATGTTCCCCATGGTGTGGTGAAGGTCGTTTTCTCCTGATCATCTCGTTGAACAAGGATCTGATTGTACCCTGAGAAACCATCAAGCATAGACATCCTTTGTGAACCAACAATATTTTGCAAAATCAAATCCATTTTAGGGAGGGGGTAATTATCCTTCAATGAAGCTTTGTTTAAGTTTCTAAAGTCTATACAAATTTTGATCTCTCCATTCTTTTTTCTGACTGGTACCAAATTAGCAAGCCAATTTGAGAATATGATTGGAACAATAATTTTAGCATTAAAGAGCTTTTTCACTTCTTTTTCAATCAGTGGCATCAGAAGAGGATTAATTCTTCTTAACTTCTGCTTGAAAGGCTTTTCATTCTCCTTAATAGGAATGGTATGCTGTATAATTGAAGAGTCATATTGTTTCAGGTCAGCATAACTCCATGCAAAAACATCAATGAACCTTTTCATCATCTCAACATATTTAGTCTTCATATCAGTTGAAAGAAATTTTGAAATCTTGACTATCTTAGGCACAACTGAGTCTCCTAAATTGCAGCTTTCCACCTCTTCTTCATTAGCTTGTAATCTTGGTGCTTTGAATACATCATTTTGATCAAATAATTTCTCAAGGGGAATGAGGCCCTTTGGAATTAAGTTGTTTTGTAATTGTAAGACTTCAGAACTTTCCTTTGACTCTACTAACATATTTTGTTGATCTATCTGATTGTTTTCAAATTATCCCTTTAATTTAATGAAGTTCCTTACGTGCTGATCATCCTCAAAAACTTGCCAATTTGTGATATTATCTGGTATAACTGGTCTATGGCGAACCTCCACTTCATAATTTTCAGAAGAGTGCTTAGGAATGATAAAAAGACTGGCAGAAACAACAAGAGAATCTGCAATAGAGTTTTGATCTCTAGTTTTGATGATAAAAGAATAGGATTGAAATTTTTCCAACATCTCCAACACTAAGTTTCTGTATGCTCTCATCCTTACATCCTTAGTTTGATATGCACCTTCTACTTGTTTAATTACCAATTCAGAATCTCCACAAACAACAATGTTTTTAGCTTTCAATTTTATCAAGGCTTCTAAGCCTAAAATCAGAGATTCGTACTCAGCCATATTGTTGGTACAATCAAAGTTTAGTTTGTAGGCGAGAAACTTACTTTCTTCAGTTGGACTAGTGATCCAAATTCCAGCTCCTTCCCCTTCTTTTCCTGCTGATCCATCAAAGTGTAATGACCAGCAGCCCATGATGTCTCTTTCATCTCCTTGTTGCCCTTCTTGACACCGATTTTCCACAGGTTCATCTTGTGATTCTCTTCCAACTGATTCATTGAAAAGGATAGCTAATCCAAGACCAGTATCAAATGAATAAATAGGAAAATTCTGAGGCTTGTCTTTGCTGCTTACTATGTAGGCCATTCTGGTCTCCCGATACAACCTCCTTTGTTCACCAAACACTGGGATGGTAGCATATGTAAGATCCATCTACATTGTGACCTTGATTTTTGCTGCCCATGATATCAAAAGAAGAATCCCAAACTTTGGTGGAATGTCTGCCACAACAATGTCCTTAACAATTGTTTTTGCTGGAATTTGTGTGAGACCCACAACAACATCCTTTATCAAACCAATGCATTGGACTCTTTTTGAATCAAAGGAAAATAAATCCTTATATGGCCTAGTTACTTCTAACCCCAGTCTTTCCATGATTACCTTGGGCATGTGATTATGTGATGCCCCCGAGTCTAATATAGCATTATGTAGAGTCATATCATGAATGCTAATGCTTATGTAGAAAGGGTGGAACTCTTCATTCTGTTCATCTTCAAGTCTTGGACCTAGACAGATAACAGGGTTATCTTCTTGTACATTTAGGATGTCAGCTACTCCTGGTTGTGAATTAAGCATTTCAACAATTTTACTTCTGTATTTGTCCACCTTGAGAATTTCGTTAAAAGGAACTGATATCTTAATTTTTGCAATCTCATTCTCAAGATTAAAAACAGAAGCAGTCTTATCAATTTCTTTAGAGGGGGAAGGAATTTGAATATCCTGTTTGACAGGTGGAGAATCATTCTTACCTTCAACAACCTTTGAGTTCTCCTTTTTATCTTCAATTGTCTTTGAGGTAGCCCTCTTGGGTTGTGCTTTGTTTGCTGTAATAGGAACATTTCTATTCCTAAGATTGTACTGCTTTTGCATCTCAAAGATAGCGTGCTGATAGCCCTTTAAAAAATCTGAAGGCTCATCTCCTCATTTGATCATGCTGGACTCAGCATGTTCCTCCTTAGCCAGGAAAATCCTTGACACTTCTTCATCAAAACAATGGATTGATTCCTCAGGAATTTCAGGCTCATCTTCTTCATCTACCAAATTTTGTTGGAAAGGAGGTCTCACTGGAGGATCTGACTGTTGATTTCTGTTCTCTCTTGGCCTTTGTTGATTCTGAGGTCTTCTTAACTGAGGGTTCCTAAATTGATGTTCCTGCTGTGCTGGAGGAGAAGAAGCATTCCCAAGAGCTAACCGATCCATCAATTTTTCCATGGTTTTCATCATAGTTTCAAACTTGTCTTCTGGAGCAGAGGTAGAAGGTTTCTCTTCTTCTTTCAGCTTGGCCTTTGCTATCTTTGATTTCTTAGCAGCAATCATGTTCACCTCCACCTTAATTGCATCATTTTTCATGTCACCAAGAGTGGCAGAATCCCTTTCTCTGAGTAAGAGTGAGAAATCTGAATCAAATGCTTCAGCATATCTCAACTGTGCCAAAGCTCCAGGAGGTTTCAAATGAGCTGGAATAGAATTGTATATTTTATTAAACCTCTTAGAGAAATTTTGGACAGTTTCATCTGGAGCTCTTCTAAGATTGTTGTATTCAGCAAGAGCTTGGACAGGGTTGGTTCTCTTTCCCCATTTCCTTAGAAAGCTATCTTCAAATTCGGCCCAACTGTGAATACTTCCGGCGCTAAGGGCTTTGAACCATTTTCTGACTTCCCCAATGAAAGTTTGAGCAAACAATCTTAGTTTCACATCTTCATCATCAACTTCTTCTCTGTCAACAAAATCATTGAATCTATCTACATGTTCTTCTGCTTTAATGTCTTCATGTCCTCCCCATGTTGGAATTCTGGCAGCATGTTTGCTTGGAAGGTCATGTAAAACAACAGGGAGAGCTAGTGGAGTATACCTAGCAGGTATAGCCATAACGAATGGAGGAGCAGTAATAACAGGTACTGTATGACCGATGGGACCAGAACTAATGTGAGATAGATTTCCTAGTGCCTGAGAACTACTGGGACTAGCAGAGGTAGAGGATAAAGTGCTGGTACAAAAATGACTATTTGGACTTTGCAAACCACTGACAAAGGAACTCCAATTTGGGAGGGGTAAACTGGTTTTGGACTTGAGTAGGACTTCAGAAGGATCAAGTTCTTTGAGTTGGTTTAAATCTTCTTCCTCTAACAGTAATTTTGAAGTAACGACCTCCCAAAAAGTATCGATGCCTCTTTTTTGTAAATCTAAAATAATTCCAATAAGTTCTTCTTCATTCTCAGACCTCAACAATACCTCATGAATTTTATCATCTACAATTTTATCTTCAGGACTTCTAGAAAATTCAGGGAACAAAGATTTCGAAAAAGATGAAGTACCTGGTATATCAGGAAATCTTTGCTTCCTCCTTGAGATGGTGTTTGGATTATCCACAGGAGTAGGTAGATCTGGGTCAGGATTACTCCGTGTATATCTCCCTCTTGAAGCCACCTTTTTAACTTTAAAATTGTATGGAGTCACCAAGGTAGAATGCAGCCTCGATAAAATCTCCTGAGCTCCTGCTACCTTCAGAAGTTCAGTCTATTTGATTTCGGGAATGATTAATCTTCAGGATCCCGGCAGACGCACCAAAATGTTATCACCAAAATAGGTCCTGAAAGGCTGCTGATCAGGTTGACTCTAAGTAACTATTTCAAACCTACTTTAGACTGAGGCTTAGCCTCCTCAACCTGAGAGGGCTCTCTCAAAAAGAGGTTAATGATTTTGATTATAGATAAGATGGCTAACTCTTGTAAAACAACTGTGAACTATGAATGGTGGAAACACATTTAACAACTATCCATTGGGCTTATGGAGTCAACAACATCTCAATATGACAATGAATTCAACCTTACATAGAAGTCAGGGCATTCAACATTTTAAATATTCAGAACATAAAAACTCATATAGGACCACACAGTCTATGAATGCATACAGGAAGTCAGAACACCTCAAGTGAATTCTGAGTGATTACACATTCATACCACTACAAGAATTAGGAAAGGGACAAAATCACACATTCTGAATATAAAAATCCCTCATGAATCCTGAGAAGTAAAGCCAAACATGTATTATCAAAACAGAGTCTTACATAAGCCAAATATTAGCTTTTTTTCATAAAATTTCCAACCCCGAGTACATTGTTGCTTCAACTATATATAGAGTTCTTATTCTAACTGATTGAGATTCCTCCTCAAGCATGAGGGGAATTCGAAAACTCCTTCTATTACTAACAACTATTAAACTTTAACTACTTAATAAATACAACAAACTGTTAACTAGAGTTTTTTAGAGATCTAAATCAAATAGGACTCTATCTCGATATTACATGAATAATGGCTTTGATTTAGATAATTCTCTTTATTTGATATCTAGTTCTCTTTCATTTTGGCTGAGATGGGTGTTCAATGCTCCACGCTGATCTTGTATGCCGTATCCTCTCCACTGTTCAGAAATATAGGAAACTATCCTTGCTTCTCGGTTTTATGGTTTTCAAATCCACATAAGCCGGTCTTTCATCTTTGTTTTCCAAAACATGACGGGTGGCCACGTCTATTGATGTGTTGTCCACTGTTTTAAAACATGACTTATTGATGTGTTTTCCACTGCCTTTAAAACCAAAAAACGCATTCAGGCTGTCTAAACCGTGCTTCAACTGCTTATGATATGACAAAATGAAAATTTGGATCCAAACCATTTTTCTCCACTTGTCTTAGTTTGATTGGTTGTTGTAGCTTCAGATGTCTCCTTGCATACATTTGTCCCTCAAAATTTTCCCGCTTCTGCTTCAAAATTGGTTGATTTATATTGGAATCATCACCTTCAACAGTTTCGTAGCACGCTACGAAACTGCTGAGTTGTTTAAAAGATATTGTTCTTAACCCGAAAATTTTACTAATCGAGCACTTTGTTGCCAAAACTTCCTTTAGACTTTCCAAAAACTGAATGGACATTTAGGCTTCTTCAAAAAGGTGAGATCAAGAAAACTCATCAAAACTCAAAAAAAAATCTTACTTGAAAGGTGATTTCATTTAGCAGGTTCTTTAAGCTGGCTTAATTGTGCCTTTCGATCTTCTATTTGTCTCTTCATAACCTTATTCCCAGCTCTCAGTTTCATATCAATCATCCTGATGTACTTGGCTTCTTTGATTGCCGGCACTGTCCAAGTATGAAATTGCGTATTACAGTCAACCACTTCTATAGATGCATTCTCCTCCCATAGGGTTTTAATTCTGAAATAATTATCTTGTATGACTGCATGTCTTCTAGCAGCTTTCTTCAGTTTGGCAATCTCATGCTTAGCTGATTCCAATTTGCTTTTCAGGTCTGCTATATTGTCTTCTTTGGATGTGGTGACTGTTTTGCCTGTGCTCTTTCTTTGCTGGCGTTGTGTCTCTTCCCCTGTTTCCTCTGTTCTTGGTGGTGCCTCCTGTACTTGCTGAAATCTCCTTGTTATAGGTCTCCTGGGTTTAAAAACAAATTGTTCAACTTGCTCATCAAATTTAAGCCTTTTTGAGGCTTTGGTTTTCTTTGTACTCTCTTTTTCTGACTGCATCAATTCATCTAGAACTGGTAGGGACTCCTCAAAGTCAATAGCCTGCAATAAATCATTTATACTTCCCTTTGAAACTAGACTTTCTTCAACCACTACTGCTTTACCCTTTTCTTTAGCCATCTGACTTCTTGTTCTTCTCCTTGAGACCACTTCAGCTGTGCTTGTTTCATGTACAATCTTTTTAGCATGGGCTTTTTCCTTAGTTGATTGCTGAGGTGTGTATTGAATGATGAGTGGCCGTACTGGTTCTCTCACTTGTTTTCTTGCTTGTAAATTTGGAACTCTCTTAGCTCTTGCTTTTGTTTGGAGCTCCACTATTGTGAAATCTCTTCCAGGTAGAGGACTGAGGCCAATCTGGCTTTTGAAGCCAGCCATAAAAATGAATGAATTCCAATCTTTTCCTACCTTTTAAAGCTCATCTAAGACCAGTAGTTTAATCAGACCATGATGAAACAAAGAGGTTTCACAATCCTCTTTCCTCAGTTGTACCTTATCACACATCTTACTCAAACTACAGAATAGATAAAAAGGTAGATCAATGGAAACCTTCCCTGTGAAATGCAAAAGGAGCGTTCCAATGGTACGAGCAAACCTTGTTATACCTTCCTTCACAAGTCAAATATTTTTGTATGCAGGTGAGTAAATGAGCATAATATTCTTTGACATAGCTCCTGGGCACTGCCTTACTTAAATCTGCATTTACAAACTCATTCTTTAAAAACTCCTTGCAAGGATTCATGTCAAATTTGAAATTTTTAAACCATTCCTCTTGTCCTCGTGGGATCTCTGTCACAGTGGATATTATCTCTAGCGAGACCTGCAATTCTATCATGGCTACCTTTGAATTAAAGCCTATGAAATTAAGCTCAAATTCTTTGGTTACCTGTGCATGTCCTCCTTGTAACTTCTTGCAAAAATTCCATCACCTGGCTTTTTTGAATGCTTTCTCCACCTCTTTATTCCTTAGTGCTGTATCCAGACCTTCAGGCTCGTTCCTTAGACATTTGCCGGATCTGTGTTCCTTTTTCTCCATTGATCTCTCCAAAGATTTGCAAACAATGACTACTAGCTCTGGTTTGAATCGTAACTCACTTTCTTTTAGAATTTTGCCTCGCTTGAATTTGCTGCCTCGCTTGATTTTCTGGCTCGCTTGATCATACTTGTATATGGACTTGAAATCTTGCCGTTTAAAATTTCTCAAATTGCAATCTTGCAGATTTGTTATTCATGCAAGATTAACAACCATCATTAAGATTTATGCACGGTGGCCTTTCTTGGAAATGATGATTCGTGCATATCAACAGATCTAATGGTGGTGATAATGGCAATGAGGGGTGGAACGTGATAAGAGGAGTACATGGACTGACATGAGATGACACGGCCTGTGATTCATCTAACGGATTTGACATTTCGGGAAAGATTCACTGCGAAATGTACGAATCCATGATTTCGCAGAGCGGTTAGTTTAAAATTTGAATAATTTGCTGCGGAATTGCCTAATAGGGTTTGCGCTGCGAAACTGCTAAACTATAAAAGCACTGCGAAAACACTTTAATAATATGCATGCGCTACGCAATTACCAAAAGACTTGGTGAATGACATAAGATGACACGTGGCTATGAAACAATGGTGAATGGAGGAGAACCAATGGTAGATAGGAATAAACTTGACTCATGACCTCTTAAAACATCAGACTCTAAGGAAAAACAAAATTAAAACAACATGGACTAGCACTGACCTTTGTCATTGGGCTAGGATGAAAAGTTACATATATCAGATCTCTTTTTTAAAGTGATAACATTTCCTATGATAATAAACATAATTCATTCATGTAATGCTCTATTTTGGAGAAGCTTTCACATTATTGTTCATGTTTCTTCTAATATAAATGAATTCATGAGATTCATGCTCATTTAGAGACCTTACCTATCTCCTATATACACAATGAAAACCCTAAAGTGCTAAAGTGTGTACCTACCATGTCCCATTACATCTTTGCAGATGTCATTCTCAAAGCCTAGACCTAGCTCCCTTTGACCTAGCTACGTGGATTTTCTCCCTTATCTAGCAACAAAACCCTAAATATTTCAAAACCTACCTGAGCTTAGCTATCTAACCTAAAAACCTTTATCATGCAGTCATCTCTTCACTATAATTCCATAGAGAGAGCCCTCTCTAGTTTGTTAGGGCTAGATACCAAATAGTAAGCTTGGTTTGTGGTTACCTTTGTTGATTTCCTCATTAGGCTGGGAAATTGTGGGGGATAATATTTTGGCACTGTTTCCAAGGAAACAGCTGTTATATCACTCCTGGGGTTTGTTCTCTTAGTGCTTTCAAGACTGGTTCTGTGGGTGATATATTCTAGTATCCAAAGGAATGCTAATTTAAGTAATCTCATCAAGTCAAGGTGTAAAAACGTTGGCTCCTAAAAGATACATGAGGTCAAATATTGACCCAAATCCACCTACTATTGTTGATGATCCAAAGAAGTTACCTAAAAAACCAAAAACCCCTATTCCTGAAAGTGAACCTAGAAAATAGGTAAAAACTACATCTCTACTTGATCAAGTATTGATTATTGAAGATATTTGTTTTGACATTCAGTTTGAGCAATCTTTGTTTCAATCTAAATCTGAGTCTTCCCTTTTGGAGGTGGTTTTTGATCCTATTAGGTTTGACTCCTACCTTCCTTCTGCTAAATCCCTCTTTTCGAAAACTGATCATGAGTTGTGGTTAAAGTTTAATAAAATTCAAATCACTACTAAGAAATCTTCCATTCAATATCAGCTGGAAAACTTGGCTGTTGCTTCATCCTCTACTTCATCACTAAACACATTAGCTACATCATTTGCCATTTTTATTTTACCACTATCTCCGATAGTTTCATCATCTCCATCAACAAAGCCTATTGTAATACTTACAGAACCCATTGTAGTACATCTTCTTCCTCCTCTAGTAGTCATGGCACGATTTTCGCATTTCCTATTACCTGGTCAACTTGTTATTGTACCTTAGAACTATGGTCAAAGACTCCCTCTATTTGATGGAACATCAGAGATTACATCTCAGCAACATGTTGATAAGTTGATAGATTTTATTGACCTTGAAGAAGTTGATGAGGAGGATGCAAAGATGAGAATCATAGCTCAGAGTTGTTCTAAATATGTGAAGAAATGGTTTCGCAGTTTGGCAGCCAGTTCCATCAATAGTTCCCGGTGGTTGATAGAGTTATTCTTGGCCCGGTGGTAGGAGAAGAAAAATCCATTACATATTTTGGATGAGTACAATGCTATGAAAATAAACCCAAATGAGTCAGTGTAGGAGTTTACAACATGGTTCAATCTCATTTATAATTCCATTCCTAATGAAATCAAACCTCCCCTTGGTTTATCCCTCCTCCACTATCTTAATGCGTTCGATCCAAACATGGCATATCAGCTTAGGGAGAGAGATACTGCAACCTTGGAAGAGATATAGTAAAATGTTCTAGATGTGGAAGCCAATTTTCTTATCAAAAAGTTCAAAATCAAATCGGAGAAACCTGAGAAGAAATTTATTATGAAGGAAGAGTCTTCTTATACTTCTGAGGTAAAGCTTGACGGTCTGATTAAAACAATGGAAAGGATGATGGACAAAATGACTATTGCTGATAGATAAGCGAAGCCTTTGAGAAGGAATCTAAACAACAAGGGAGAACAACAATCATAATTCCAAAATAAGCAAAAAGAACAAAAAAATCAGGATCCGCAAGGACGAATTAAAACACCATTTCAGAAAAAAACTACACACAAGGCCCAAAAGGTGATGAAGAATAAATTGCCGAAGCTAATAATTTCTTTGAAGAATATGAATCAAGTACCTTTCTGACTGAGGAAGATCAATTTTCTCAGCAATTAATAACAACAAGTGATCAACAACTTGTCCTTGCCAATGATGATTCATGGGCAAAGCAAACCGAAGAGTATCACAGGGGATATTAGAATGCCCATTTGAAGAAACAATACAACTTGAGGAGTAGGAATGTCCCCGTCACATTACATCAGAAAAGGAAGAATGTTCAAAAATATGCACTGGAAAAAGAAGTATCTCTTGCAAATCAAAAAAGAGAAAAAGAAATTGCCATTCCGATTTGGGATAAAAATAATGAATCTTCTACCACCAATGCGAGGAAGGACAAGGAGGTTGAAACTGAAAGTAAAATAAAGGAATCTCAAGCCAAAGGATAGCTTGAAAGGAAGGAAATTGTAGCAAAAGAGGTAGACAAAAAATCGAATCTATTTATCTTAGAGAATGACATTTCCAAATTGAAGGTTTCAATTCCTCTAACTAAACTAGTTCATAATGAAAAGTACAAATTCCAGACTGCTAAGACATTGAAAGTAGATCAAATGTTAGATACTATTAATGTTATCGATGATGAGCTTGAAATTTTATTTGGTGTAGCTGCAGAGGGAAGTCCTAAGGAGAATGAATTTCCTCCCTTCTATCTTAGTTTGAAACTCCATTAGTTTATACTCCATAATTCCATGTTAGATTTCGGCGCCTCACATAAGCTGACACCAAAAGCTATTATGGACAAACTAGGATTAGATATTAATCAACCTTACCATGATTTGTATTCCTTTGATTCGGGGAGATTCAAATGCCTCAGCCTTAGCAAAGATCTAGTAGTGTCCCTCGATCAAATCCTGGCCAAATATGTATTGATGGATGTAGTGGTCGTTGATATACCACCACAGTTTCACATGTTGCTTCGACGGTCTTGGGGGGAAAATTGAAAGGAACCTTGAAACTTGATTTTTCATATGATATTATACTAGTATTTGGGAAAGTTATAATACTATATGAGAAGAGGAAGATGAAATTCATGATTAGTGGCAAAGAAATACCAAATAATCACCCTATCCTTGTTGTACACACAGATCTAGAGTCTTTCATTTTTTATAGTGATTTGAATTCAGTTGATGATGATAGTCCAATTGTTCAGATTTCAAATGTTTCAGATGTCATAAGTAGTGTACAGGAAGATTTGATTTGTTGGGATGGGGTCCCCTGGGTCAATTTTGGGACAAAATCCCAAAATTAATTTAAGGAGTGATTGATTTCAAAGACTAAATTCGATTACTAATAGTCCCATGCCATAGATAGGGACTAATAAGGAAAAAATAAATTCTAATGTATACATTTTTTAACTAAGCAAAGTACAAAAGTTCCCTCGTCCTTATAAAGGATAATATTAAATTAATAAGTTTAATCTCCTCTAACAAAGAGAATGAAGAAGATAGATTATATATTGAAGTGGAATGTTCTCTATATATATAACTTAAATCTCAACGAATGAAAGAAAATAATAAAAACTCTACCTAATGTGTTTGATATTCATGTTTGAGAAATAATTTTCTAGAATGAACATATATCGGATAAATCACATCATTCGGAATTGTTCAACATTTCGAACCAACTAGTGTGGTTCATCCTCAGGACAAGGTGAAAAAAATCAAACAACCTTTAAAAAATAGTTGCTGATGAAAACTAGCCATTGGAGAATAGTAGACTCAGTAAAAGAAAACTCAAAGAAGTTAGAATGGAATTAATTGATATTCTAGCTATAGCTATTTAATATTATATTTTTAGTTATGAATTATTAATTATCTTATTCATTGTGAATTAGTAATAATAGTAATAAGTTTGATGAGAAAGTTAATAAAACGAGTATGGGAGATTATATAATAATTTTCTTATTAATAATTATAAATAACAAAATATTATTGTATCATAGTTTTTAATGATAAAATATATATTTTCCTATAGGTTTACTCTAGTTGATAGATTAAATAGTCTTTTTCACCTCAATCTCACAATAAAATTTCAAGAAAGTGATTTTTTGTTGTTTTAAATATATTTTTGAATGCATAAATGTCAAATGGATTCAACACTGTGAAAACCCCCTAAGGTACCCAAATTCTAGTGAGTAAATAACTCAAACTCAATTTTTAAAAAATTATGCCAATTTTTTGTTTAAAAAAAATCGAAAAAATCTTGTGAAAAAGGTCATTTCGTCAACTTTTCATAAATACCTTAAATAATAACATAATAGTGTCTAAAATAACTCTTGCTAATAACAAATTAGAATGCCTGAAAAACACTCTAACAAAAATTAATTCCAAATTTAATGAAATTGGTCCCTCTTACTTCTTTATTACGAAAATTATGATGGAATTAGGTAATAAATAGTAATATTTTATTTGTAAATATCTAGGTTATTATGACATAATTTTATTAGATAAATAAATAAAATAAAAATATATTTATTCGCTAAAAAAATGTGGAAATTTTAGCAAAGTCTCAAGGAATTTTTTGGAAATTTAGGTTATAATTGTTGGGAAGACAGAGTAGGAAAAACACAAATTTAACAGAAAACACACAAATTGTGGCTCTTCTATTGATCACACAAATGTGATTATAACCATGAACCTAGTGAAGGGCATTTAAATCTTTTCGATTAGCGACTCACCTAAAATAACTTGACATGCAACCACCCACTGAAATTGACTATGAATTAACTCAACTTGACTCAACTCTGAGTTAACTCACTCTCTAATTTTAGCTAACTCCTCATGCGAGAGTAATTATCTTCTTTTAAAACTCCCCTTTAATTATGACCACTAAATGAAGACATGACTCATGGAAAATCAAATATGCCTGCTAGTCTATGTCTAAGATAGACTTACAACACCCAAGCCTCTTCTATGAAACTCAAACATCTCTAATAAAGTAATATCTAGTATCAATATGCTTTCTCTTTTGATGAAACACACTATTCTTGGATAGTGCAATCGCTGAGGTGTTTTCACAATATATTATTGTTGATCCTTGTTGTTTCTACTTGAGTCCATAAAATACTCTTCTTAACCACACTTCTTCACATGTTGTTGATGTTGCCACTATTATCCCTCACAATGCCCCAGGCTGATGAGGAAATTGATGGAGGTAACCATAGACCAAGCTTGCAGTTTGGTAGCTAGCCATACCAAACTAGAGAGGGCTCTCTTCATGTAATCACAACCAAGAGATGACTGGATTGTTACACAGTAATTTATCACCGCAATCACTCTCGATTCTTTCCACTATGTCCCATGTCTAAGTCAACATGCTCATGACAGACAAATGCCCTCCTAAACTACCAATTGACCCACTTTTCCAAAGTTATCTGCCTCATCGCACTTAGTGGTTTAATAAATACGCTGAAAGGTGCGCATGAACGGACTGATCGCACTGCCAACGTGGAATTACACGTGTTTCCCATGATGGCGCACCAGCGCGGGGCTATGTGGTCTCTTCCGCGATGATCTGACTAGCTACACTAATCACTAGCGATGTCAGCGCGGAAGCCCAGTTAAGTACCCGCGATGATCCAGATTTGGCGAATTGTTCCAATAGTCGGCCTTCCATATGACTCCAGGCCTAGTTGTTGGCCTAGTTTGTGTCGCCTTTCCCTCCCTGGTGTGGCAGTTCCGTCAGTTGGGCTACGTTCCTTGATGATAAGCTCTCCTTTCCACCTTTCATGGAGGCTCCTCCTCCTATTTAAGCACTCATCTTTGATATGATCATCTAGTTGGAATGGTTAATGGTTGGCAAATATTTAGTGTGAGAGTGTTGTTAGTGCTTTGATCGATAGCTGGTGTGAGTGTTATAAGTGTGAGAGTGTTGCTAGTTTGAGGAAGGTTGTGGAGTGCCCTTGATTTCATGTCAAACTTGTGAGAGAGAGTTCTTTGTATCTTGGGAGACCTATCATCATAGAGTGAATGTTTGAAGAACATGCTGGCTGGACCCTTCTGAGAAGGCATGTGACGCCAAGACTTTGGTTGTAAGATGACTCTCATTTTACATTAATGCAATCAATGATGTTTTCCTATGTCTCGTATGCAATGTACTTGATAGCTCATGATTTCTTGACTTTATGAGTAAATGGTTTATCATTGTTGCCGGATTATGTGCTTTGTTGTATTTCTCTTGTTCTGTTTCAGGTTGTTGATCACTCTTTAAGGAGAAGGAAGCGGAAGCTGGAGCAGCGCAATGAAACTCCACCTACCACCGGTTGAGGTAGGCCTCCAACTCTAAATTGTTTAAGGAAAACTATTGTTCATCTGTCCTTGTTTGTGATTAGACCCACTCTAGGGCTAGAGGGGTTGCCTCTATCCATAGAGGGAACACTTTCCTGCATCACAAATTGGCGACTCCACTGGGGAGTCTATCCTATGTTTTTCCCTTTGCTCTTGTTTTAATTTTGAATTTGGTCTCTCTTGGCTTTTGGGGATTGATTATCAATTTCTTGGATCCATTGGGTTGATCTCGGAGGTCCCTCTACTATATGTTAGCTTGGTTGGTCTTTGTTTGGGAGTCTTTGGCTCGTTTTCCCTTCTTTTTTGTATCATCACGAAACTTAGTCTAATAGTCACGTTGACAACGTGATCATGCTTTTGTAAAATCTTGTGCATTGCGGAATGACGCCACACAGTCGTGATGATCCTAGAAATCGGATCATCGCGGGAAAGACGTGTACAGTCACGACATCATCGCCACTTTATAGCTTTGAACCCGCGATGATCTCGGGTTTCTATTTTAATTCCTGCAAAGACTCTTGAAATCAAACAGAGGCAACCCCTCTAGCCCTAGAGTGGGTCTAGTCACAAACAAGGACAAATCAACAATAGTTTTCCTTGAACAATTTAGAGTTGGAGGCCTACCTCAACCGGTGGTCGATGGACTTCAGTTGTGCTGCTCCAGCTTCTACTTCCTTCTCCTTAAAGAGTGATCAACAACCTGAAAAAGAACAAGAGATATACAAGAAAGCACATAATCTGGCAACAATGATAAACCATTTACTCATAAAGTCAAGAAGTCATGAGCTATCAAGTACATTGCATACGAGACATAGGAAAACATCATTGATTGCATTAATGTAAAATGAGAGTCAGCTTACAACCAAAGTCTTGATGTCACTAGCCTCCTCAGAAGGGTCCAGCCAGCATGTTCTTCAATAATTCACTCTACGATGATAGGTCTCCCAAGATACAAAGAACTCTCTTTCACAAGTTTGACATGAAATCAAGGCCACTCCACAACCTTCCTCAGATTAGCAATACTCTCACACTTATCACACTCACACCAACTATCTATCAAAGCATTAACAACACTCTCACACTAAATATTTACTAACCATTAACCACTTCAACCAGCTGATCATATCAAAGATGAGTGCTTAAATAGGAGGAGGAGCCTCCATGAAAGGTGGAAAGGAGAGCTTATCATCAAGGAAGGTAGCCCAATTGATGGAACTGCCACACGAGGGAAGGAAAGGCGACACAAACTAGGCCAACAACCAGGCCTCGAGTCATCTGGAAGGTCGACTGTTGAAACAATTCACCAAATCTGGATCATCGTGGGTACATAACTGGGCTTCTGTGCTGACATCACTAGTGATTAGTGTAGCTAGTCATATCATCGTGGAAGAGACTACATAGCCCCGCGCTGGTGCGCCATCATGGGAAACACATGTACTTCCGCATTGGCAGCATGATTAGTCCGTTCATGCGTGCCTTTCAGTTTGTTTATTAAACCACTAACTGCAATGAGGCAGATAACTTTGGAAAAGTGGGTCAATTGGTAGTTTAGGAGGACATTTGTTTGTCATGAGCATGTTGACTTAGACACGGGACACAGCGGAAAGAACCGGGAGTGACAGTGGTGGTAAATTACTGTGTAACATGGATGATAAAGTATTTTAGGCTAGATATATAAGCTCACATAGGTTTTGAAATATTTAGGGTTTTGTTGATGGATAAGGGAGAAAAGTCAGGTAGTTAGGTGAGAGGGAGCTAGGTCTAGCCTAAAATAGGCAACCCCTCTAGCCCTAAAGTGGGTCTAGTCACAAACAAGGACAGATGAACAATAGTTTTCCTTAAACAGTTTAGAGTTGGAGGCCTACCTCAACCGGTGGTTGATGGAGTTCCGTTGCGCCGCTCCAACTTTCGCTTCCTTCTTCTTAAAGAGTGATCAAAAACCTGAAACAGAACAAGAGAAATACATCAAAGCACATAATCCGGCAACAACGATAAACAATTTACTCATAAAGTAAAGAAGTCATTAGCTATCAAGTACATTGCATACGAGATATAGGAAAACATAATTGATTGCATTAATGTAAAATGAGAGTCAGCTTACAACCAAAGTCTTGACGTCACAAGCCTCCTCAGAAGGGTCCAGCCAACATGTTCTTCAAGCATTCACTCTATGATGATAGGTCTCCCAAGATACAAAGAACTCTCTCTCACATGTTTGACATGAAATTTGTGATGAAGGAAAGTGTTCCCTATGCGGACAGAGGCAACCCCTCTAGCCCTAGAGTGGGTCTGGTCACAAACAAGGACAGATGAACAATAGTTTTCCTTAAACAGTTTAGAGTTGGAGGCCTACCTCAACCGGTGGTCGATGGAGTTCCATTGCGTTGCTCCAGCTTCCGCTTCCTTCTCCTTAAAGAGTGATCAACAACCTGAAACAGAACAAGAGAAACACAACAAAGCACATAATCTGGCAACAACAATAAACCATTTACTCATAAAGTCAAGAATTCATGAGATATCAAGTACATTGCATACGAGACATAGGAAAACATCATTTATTGCATTAATGTAAAATGAGAGTCAGCTTACAACCAAAGCCTTGATGTCACAAGCCTCCTCAGAAGGTCCAGCCACCATGTTCTTCAAGCATTCACTCTATGATGATAGGTCTCCCAAGATACAAAGAACTCTCTCTCACAAGTTTGACATGAAATTTGTGATGCAGGAAAGTGTTCCCTCTGTGGACAGAGGCAACCCCTCTAGCCCTAGAGCGGGTCTAGTCACAAACAAGGACAGATGAACAATAGTTTTCCTTAAACAGTTTAGATTTGGAGGCCTACCTCAACCAGTGGTCGATGGAGTTCCATTGCGCTGCTCCAGATTTCGCTTCCTTCTCCTTAAAGAGTGATCAACAACCTGAAAAAAAAAAAAAAAGAGAAATACAACAAAGCACATAATTCGGCAACAACGATAAACCATTTACTCATAAAGTCAAGAATTCATGAGCTATCAAGTACATTGCATACGAGACATAGGAAAATATCATTGATTTCATTAATGTAAAATGAGAGTTAGCTTACAACCAAAGTCTTGACGTCACAAGCCTCCTCAGAAGGGTCTAGCTAGCATGTTCTTCAAGCATTCACTCTATGATGATAGGTCTCCCAAGATACAAAGAACTCTCTCTCACAAGTTTGACATGAAATCAAGGGAACTCCACAACATTCCTCAAACTAGCAACACTCTCACACTTATCACATTCACACTAGCTATCTATCTAAGCACTAACAACACTCTCACACTAAAGATTTTCCAACCATTAACCATTCCAACCAGCTGATCATATCAAAGATGAGTGCTTACATAGGAGGAGGAGCCTCCATGAAAGGTGGAAAGAAGACCTTATCATCAAGGAAGGTGGCCCAATTGACGGAACTGCCACACTAGGGAAGGAAAGGTGACACAAAATAGGCCAACAACCAGGCCTGGAGTCATCTTGAAGGCCGACTGTTGGAACAATTCGCCAAATCTCGATCATCGCGGGTACATAACTAGGCTTCCACATTGACATCGCTAGTGATTAGTGTAGCTAGTCAGACCATCGTGGAAGGGACCAAATAGCCCCACGCTGGTGCGCCATCATGGGAAAGACGCGTACTTCCACATTGGCAGTGCAATCAGTCCATTCATGCGCGCCTTTCAGCGCGTTTACTAAACCACTAACCACGATGAGGCAGATAACTTTGGAAAAGTGGGTCAACTGGCAGTTTAGGAGGACATTTGTCTGTCATGAGCATGTTGACTTAGACATGGGACACAGCAGAAAGAACTGGGAGTGACAGTGGTGATAAATTACTGTGTAACAGATGCCCCCTAAAGTATGAAGCCCGAGAGAGTGGGAGGGGTGAAATGCTTGACAAAACAACTGAGCTAGAACACTGTCTGGAAGAACCTGCATGGAAGTACAATATCTCTGATAGTGAAATACATGTCGTCTAGGCATGGACGAAGCCATCCAAAATACGTATAAGCAGGTATGTGGTATGGATGGAGCCATCCAGCTAACGAGACCATGAAAATAACAAAGGTATGGTCGCAACCATCCATCAATGAGTCATGTAATCACAAACCAATCAATGCAGCCCAAGCGTGTGTAATCTATGGTCGGGGTCTTGAACCCAACTAACCAAGGTACAATTTACAACATGCGATTAGAGGTGCTGAAGTCAAGCATGAGAGAAAGTCACTTGATTACCGGTCAGTGATGGAAAATGTTAACATGTGTGAGAGAAGCCACCAATGATGACAATGGCTCTCAAGGTATTGTCCTGTACAATCTGTTAGTGCTTGGAATTCACCTAGGCTGAGATAGACAAACTCTCAAGGCTACATCAAACCATTTCACCTCGTAGCTAGCCCTACGAGGTATGAGAAGGCTCTCTCGGGTCAGATTCGTTAGATCTTTCAATATGATAAGCTGACCAATTAGGAATAAAGATTTTAGGCTAGTAAATTGATAAAGGGGATTGATTTAAAGATTTTTGGTTTTTTGGTGGCAATTGGAGGGAGTGCAATTCAGGGTGCGGGGATTGAGCACAGTTTTTGCAGGGGGATCTTTGGGGCAAGGTAGGAGTGAGCGTTGGTGCCTTAATCTGAGATGGATGATCAGGGATGATAGAGAAGGAGCTAAAGAGGGCAAACAACCATTTGAGTCCTCTGTAAACAGTAGAAAACATAAATTTTGAACAAACTAAAAAGCTGAGCATGTCAAAGCATGATTTCAAACTTTACCACTTCATCTGTCCAAAATAGAAGCAAAAGAGAGATGTGGAATACATAAACAAACTTACAAGAACATGTAGAGAACACACCATCAACACAAAAATCCACAAGAATCCACAAGGATGTCTACAAAACCCTGGCCTTCTTCTTCTTAAAATTGCATAGATAGATGTACAATATACAATGAAGCTTTCTCCCACAAGAGTCCAACCTTCCAACCTCTCAAAATGACTAAGAAAAAACATAATATAGGCAAGCTAACCTCTTCCCTTGCCTC
>APFE030498055.1:27918-55808 GCA_000404065.3 Pinus taeda | reverse complement strand
CTTGCTTGGGCATTGTCTTCACCTCAGCTCTGATACCATGTTAAGTTTAGGTATGTTCTATGCTAGAGAAATTTATTTGAATTTTCACAGTTAGCAATCACATCAGCATTACGATAAACTGCAGATAGAACATAAATACAAAACGCAGAAGACAAGCCAACGCAAGAGAACACAAGATATGGCGCAAGCCAGGGACAAACCCCACAATGTGTGGGGAAACCCTTTGATCAAATCTTCTTTTATCTTCAAAGTTCAACAGAGAGAGAGAGTACATTTACAACAGAAGTCAATACTTTGACTTATCTAGATCTGACATAGATCATTTCGTATAACGATGAAATCAGTTGAAGACATTCTGCTTCAACTGATTCTCCAAGGTGACTCCTTCACCTGTCATCGTTCTGCATCTCGTCCATTTGCTGCCCATACATCATCGTCATTATGTTGCCCCTGCTGGTATGACTCATTGTCATCATGCTGCCTGTGCATATGCTGCCCCTTCCATCATCATGATCTACCCATGATCTACATCATGCTGTTGTCCATACATCATGCTGTCCCCATCATTAGTATGCTGCACTTCATCACAGTGCTGCACTCATCACAAGGCTGTAACAGAGCTACCTTACTGTACCTCATCCGAGATTTCCAACCTCCGAGAAGGACATCCTAAACTGTCCTCTATAATAAGGATCTCTGCTCCATCCATGACTGCACCTAGTCACCGAGATCCTACACCAAAGTCTGTAGCTATGTCGAGACTGTATTAACATCTTCAGGAGATTACTGTTACAGGTATTAGGGCCTTTCTGCTCCATCCGTTTGATGTTGAGACAAGACAGCACCTACAAGTATGCTTCCTAGATGTATGCCGAGATTATCATCAGCCTGTCCGAGAACACCATCTTCAGATTACAGGTATGCCGTGAGAGGATACTGCTCCTTGTCATACGAGGGTAACATATCATTGATGCCGAGGTTGTCAACAAGAAGTCAGATCCATTCCAAGAATGTATTGAGCCCAAACTTCACACTTTGCTGCGTCCTTATCCAAGGGTATTTCTGCTCCACACATCCGAGTTTATGACTGCACCTAGGGCATCTCCTAACCTGCGTTAAAGCCTTTCCTAGGACTGCGTAGGAGCCTCCTTTGGGACAGCATAGGTGCATTCCTTCAATGAGATAATCCTCCTCCAAGACAGCGTCCATAGGGCCTGCGTCTAAATGTCTTAGGGCAGTGAATAGGTCTCTTTAAACAGCATCTAGGTCTTCTTCTCCATGACTGTAATTAGGGCAGCGTATAAGATTAGGGCATCATCATATTCAGCCAACGAAAATCATAGTGAATCTCCTTCTCCATAAACCCAAGACGTGGAGAGGAGATCACTTGAGGTGAGTTGCAAAATGACTACAAATCCTCACCAATTTATACTAAAACGTGGAAGATGAATAGTCACGTCTATTGGGCTTCTGAGCCTACTCAAGTGCTGGTCGGCTTGATAATAATTATATAAACAAGATAAATTCATATCTCCATAAATACTTATCGGAATCGGATGATCTTTGGATCAATCCTACACCTCTCGACGAGAGGGATCCAATAAAAATATTAGCTGCCATAAATAAGCTGATTCACATGGAGTTTGGCCCTAGTTGCCAATTTAACACCTTGATTCCCCTAGGCCACATTAATGTACATAACCAAAATCGTTAATCTAAGATCACTAAAAGTGTTTTTTCTTCAAGGGAATCAAGGGAATATCCTAATCAATATAATCAAACTAAGGTGACTATAGATCCCTTGATTCCCCTAGGCCACAATAATGTACATAACCAAATCGTGAATCTAACATCACTAAAAGTGTTTTTTCTTCAAGGTACACCATTCATCCTCTATCATCTACATGTCATGAACCTTTGTACCTTGACCTGCATGATTAATCCACTCCACCATCCAGATCTTCAGATGTTTTTGATTTTCAATTTTCTGGTCCACATTGTGATTCGATACAAGGTGGGCACATTCCACAATTAGGGGGATAGGGGCATGAAGATGATCTTTATCTGTATTCTCTCTTTCAAAATCCTTAATGTTAAGATGATGCTCCTTCATTCTTGGTTGATTTATAATCTAGTGATATCTGTAGTCAATTAAACAAAATAAATGTGTTTAATTAATCAAAATCCCTAGACAACTATCATTCTAATGACCATGACTCCATTGATGCACATGGTGATCATTTCTTAGGGACATCGACCAATATTTTGATTTTTAAATAAGATCTTCTTATAGGAACTTCTCCTTCAACCTACCATCACTTGTGTTTTATTGCTTGCAATGAATTAAACCACGATGAAAATATTCCATGCTCTTAAATTTCACAATCTAATGAGAAATATCTTCAATTGACACAAGATGGTGAGGCTACACATGATGAAGGAGAAAATAATGAAGTCATTTATCCTCCATTCCATTTTCTACAACTTCTAAGGTGAAAACATGAAAATGGGAAATAACTTTTGGAATTAGGGTTTTATGGTTAAGAAGTGTTGGAAGAGCTAATACTAATAGGAAAACTTATGAAACAATAGTACACAATGCATGTATTACTATACTTTTCAATCTAATTTTTTTTAGGGAAAAAACACTGCTAAGTATGAAAATGTTAATGGACACCTAAAAAATTAAAATGTCAAAAAATAAGGAAAGTATTACCCATATTCACATTTTCACTTTAGAAGCCTTGCAAAAGAATAATTCTATATTTCAGGTTGCTCATGAAACTTCTATGATTTACACATCCTCAAATATGAAATCAAAAGAAACATATGACTTGATAAATGTGTTTCTTGAATTTGTAAAATATGATCAAACTAGTGATATATATGGCCATCATCTCGATAATAGTGGTCATATTGACTTAACTTATAGTAGTTGTCATCATGTAATTATAATATGACTCAGGTCTAAAAATTTAATTATTTAACATTTCAAAGTTCCAGGATTTGCTAGGGAGTCTAGGCACTTCAACTCTCGTTGATGGTTATGTTAGGTTCTCGTGATCATGATGAGAACCCCAAACCATTTCAGATTTGGATTTTCTTGCATAATTTTTTTCTTTGCATTGTTTCACCTGGTGTAAACTCTTTGAAATATTTTAATTGTTTCCAAGTTAATTTTCCTAACTTCCAAGATCTGGTTTATGATTAGATAGAAAGTTTTTCTTTTGTTGACTCATCATCATGAAAATGCATCATATCAAATCCGTGATTTTAACGTATATCTCTCATGGACATAAAGAGATATGAATCCAACCATTCTAATTATCATGAAAAATATCATCATTGGCTGAAACTTGATATTTGTCAAATACTTATGTGAATGATCAACTCCTGGTTTTTCTTATGAATATTTTGATGTTAATGATTTTCGTTCTGGAAGATGATATCCTCTTGAGTGTTGATGAATGATTGAGTTATTTTGCGAATCAAATTCCTCATCTAAGTAGGTTAATTTTCCAATAATATATGAAGATTGAATCTAATTCAACACATGGTAACCCATTGTATCCTCACTGGTTTCCTATAATTTCTATCCTGGCATTCATTTGTAGTTTTTATGATTTTCTTGATGTTAGTTGAGATTGTAATAAGATAGAAGGTAGTGATTTTTTGTACCCAACATGGGAGGAGGATGACTATATTATTCAAATATTTTTTGAATCTGCTCAAATTGATCCGTCTCTACTTTCATATTACAGAGAATATTATTCCCTAAATGATCCATTTGATCATAAAACTGAGCCTATTATATGTCATGTAATTAATCATTTTCCCACTAGTATATCTGATGATAATTGTTTTACATCACTTTACCATGTTGAACCAATTGATATTTATGATCTATCATCTCACTATTCAAATACTTGTCAAGTAGTTGAGGGACCTCAGCTTCTGTTGATGGTTATTTTAGGTTCTCGTGATCTTAACCAGGCTCTTGAACAAGATCAAATAAATTTTCTCTCACAATATTCTCTTTATAATTTGATTGAGTTAATTAAAAGTTCATTTTCCCAAGAATTCCAAAGCTCTCAAAAGGATTTGTTTGAATTCCATGATCAAATCTATGATTAGCTAGAAACATCTTATTTACAAAGCTTTGTCGCTAATAATAATTTTCGACCTCTCATGAAATTTCCTAAACGTGAAGCATAAAAATGAAGGTATATTCATAATAATAGTCAAGGTTTGTATTATTATTGTTATGGTTGAAAATATAATGCTACATATTATTTAAATTTATTTGTTATGGCACATCTTTCTTCCTTCAGGAAAGACCACCTATTTCTTGTGAAAATTATATTTTTATTTTTGCAAATTTCTTTATAGTGATTTCAATTGCTCGTGCCTTTCTACCTATGATTTGGGAGCATCTTCAGTGGCTACATTGGAAAATTCAATTCATTTAGCCTTGACCTTATAGTCCTTTAAATTAGGAGTAGGACTAGTTGTATTTTAGTTTTCTTTTGCATTGCATATGCTCTCTATTTTACTCATTATCTAGTCTTCGTATTAGCCTTATTTTCATGCTTCCCATTTTTCTCTAACATTTTTCTTGTTTTGTTTTTTTTTTATTATTTTCATGTCATGTTTTTCTTGTTCATTTGTTCAATAATATTTTCCAAGAAATTACTCTTTTATGGCTGAAGAGAAAATTGTGGAAAATATTTCAAAAGCCAATTATGATGAGGAGCAACACTTGGCTAGTTTATCTTCCTCTTCTTTTGTATTAATGGTAAATAAGATTCATTCAAATGTAAAGATAATATTAGAACCATGATTCCCGTATCTATTTTAGGATATTCATTCCTTGACTCGGTGTGGTAATTGAATGGTGTTTTCCTTTTCGACCCAATGAAGTAGAGAAGTGAAAGGAGAAAAATAAGAGCTAGCATAGTAATTTTAGAGGTATATAACAATATATAAAGGAATAAAATCTCTTGTTGTCAGTAAGTCAGGATCCCTCTTCTTCCCTAGTGATAAAGTTTTTGATAAAATTCCAACAATCATTTTGAAAATAAAATGAAGGGTGAAAGAAGATAAAAGCCTCCTATGTAGGGAGGTGAAGCAAGAAAATTCACCATGGTACTGAACAAGCTCGCTGGTAGCAAAGAAATACTTGTGCTCCTATAGTGACTCTGCCAAGGTACTGTATAGGCATGATGGTAGAAGAGAAACATCAAATAATGAACTAAAAACTTTAATCATTTCAAACTCATGAATTCATATTACCGTCCTCCCAAATCGAAACAATTGGGGTATGGTGACATTTGTTAGTGTTTAAAATAAAATACATCTATGATTGAGTTAAATGGGGGAAGTAAGGTGATCCACACAATGAATCAATACTTCCTGAAAGAACAAACTCTATTGTTAAAGCTATACCTAAGTAGAGAAGGTATATCTCTTATAGTGCGTCATCAAGTGTTTTCGCTGTGAAAAATACCCTCCAAAATTTTTCTTACACTTAAATTTCAGAGCCTCCTTGTGATCTTATGATCTCTTGTTCCAAGAAATTCATTGTCACTTCATGGTTGGTTGATGTTTTAATAAGTTTTCAAGTTTTTGAGGTTCAAAAATTTTCAATCTATTGCTTACAGATGTTTAGTTTTTCATGCACTTACAAACGCACTTCTTTCTAGCAAGCCTAATAGTCAATGTCTACCCTTGAAAATACTACTTGTGTAGTCCTTAGTAACAGTGATTTTGTAGTATTCGATGATAGAAATTTTATAGTCCGTGATGATAGTGCTTGCACAATTCTTAGATATACATATTTCTCAATCCATATGGATAGTTAATCCGTAATTATAGTTTACAGTATCTCCCACTATTAGTTGCAACTATAACATCATCTGAGTAAGTTTTCTCAACTGCGATTTTGTGCACCTTTGCTTTTACAAGTGTCACTTTCACTTTCACGACTGTCATTTTTTCTGGCTTTCAGTCTCATAAGTATTGATTTTTCTTTATCTTTGCTATAACATGTGTCTCTTTCACTTTATTTATCTTTTAAAAGTGTTGTTTTCACTTTTTCTTACTGTTGCAAGTGTCACTTTTAATTGTTTGTACTCCTGCATGTGTTGCACCTAAGCGAACTACTATAGGTAGATCTAGAGCACTCTTCTACATTTTCTAATCTTATATATCATAAGAATGTGCCCTAGAAACTATCCCATAGCTTAGTGAATTTTTTGGTTGCAGTGAAAACTCTTGTCTAACTTGTATTCCAAGTGTCACAAGGCTACGTTTCAATTGCCGAACTTAAAATAAAGTGTCACTTTTCTACCTATTCAGGTTATGCATGTTTTGTTTGGGAACTATTATCTTTTTTTGATGTTATATGACTGTGAGATCACTATTCCAGGACTTGTTTGCATGTCTTTTTTTCTCTTGCCTCGCTGATCCCACACATAGTAATTTTTATAGATTTCATTATCTTTGAAACTTGCTAACCTTTTTCCCTCTTTGAACTGTGCACTGTACATTCCCATGTCACAGTGAAGCATCCTCTTCGTCTTAGAACTATGCATTGCAAAATCCTGGAGGACAGTCTCCCTCAACTGTACACTGAGAAAACTTGAAGCTTCACCATCACTTTGGTTGTTTAGCCCTATCAAATATGAAATACCTTTTCCTATCTTTCCTTGGATTGTGAATTACACAGTTGTAGTTGAAATTTGAGGCTCTCTATGTAACTATCATGCCAAATTGCATAGTACCCTAATTTTTCTCTTAAACCACTGCACATTGCATAGTTACAATGTGCAACCTTGTATCCTTGTTTCTCTCACTCACCCAACTTCACAAATCCCTTCATTTGGTGGGAATAATACTATGCATTACATAGTTCTAATGAGAAGTAGGTCACCTCTAGGTTAGTGAGACCCTCGACTGCATAATTCACTGAGCATGTGCCTCAATCACTGAATATGGCATAGTTACAATGGCTAGTCCTGTCTCTCTTACTAACTAAAACCCTTCACTATGGAATATGTTGTCTTATATTTCCTCCTACGACACATTGAATAGTTTTAGTGGATAGTGAGGTCATCTATCAAACCATGTGAAGCTTAACTATGAAATCCATGCCTCCTCTTCCCTGAGCACTATGCATTGCACAATCACAATTAGTAATCAATATTCCCTTGTATTTTGGACTTCCCCATTGTGGAGGGCCTTCAATATCCTCTCATTATTGCATAATGTGTAGTACCAGTGAAAAACATGGTCATCCTCCAGTCACTAATGATATCAAATAAGGAATTCTTGGAAAGCCTCTCTCTCTTAGAACTTACACATGTCCTTCACAATCAACCTCTTCCATGAGCAAAGCATACATAGATTAGATGATTTTTGGACTCAACTTGTCTTGGCATGAGTGAACTTCATTTCCAAGTGTACCATCTCAACATGGGAAGGTGATGTTCAAGGAAGATGTCAAGTGGGAGTTACAAGAAAGAACTTGTGGAGAAGAACGATGAAAAGAACCATTATGAAGACATGAAAAACTCTAGGACCATGACAGAATGGTCGTATCTCATGCTAACTTGGAATGTTACGATACTTATCCAAATCCTTTGGAGGATGAAGATGAAGAACAATTTAATATACATAATAAACATTTCAAATTCATAAAAAGGAGAAGAGCTTGGCATTGATAAAATGAAATGTATAGGTATTTTGCCATATCATTTATGAAATGTAATTGTGTAATTTCCAAAAATGAGAAAATGTAAATTTTTTGGAAGCCCAAGGGTCCCACATGGAATATGTAGAGTCATTAGAAAGTTCTAAAATCATGTAGAAGCTCAAAGGTCACGTAGGAATTTTAAAAGTCATAGTAGGAGCATAAGAGTGATGACGAAGGTCAAGAGTCACATGGCAGGTGGATAATCACCTCATTTTTTATAAATACACCCTCATAGATCAAGAAAAACGACTTTGAACTTTTCACCTTGGATTCTCTAGTTTGGAATAGGAGAGAAAATGTTTCATTGGTTGGTCAAGTAGTGAATTAATGCTCCACTATTAGGGATAGTGCCGCAATATCGTAATTGTGTATCTTGGGACTTTCACTTAATATATGAATCTATTTGAGTTGGTGCACTTTCATGCATATGTCGTGAATGATTGTGAGATTATTCTCTCATTGTTTGTGGTGTATATTTATGTTAACACATACTATTGAAAATTAACTATTTTGTTGGCTTTGATATGCACCTTGTTGAATTTGCGTTGTTACTTGCTCTTATGATAATTATTATCATGTGAATAAATTTGCAGGTTAACTAATGATTCTTTCCATTCTCTTGTGTCTCTCTTTTAGGATCGTACTATTACTTTCTTCTAGAGGTTCTCTCTCTCTTTCCTCTCTATGAAAATACCTTATATACATTATAATTGTATGATAGACATTGTTAACATGCCTATTTTAAATACTATTTGTATAGTATCATATGTTGATATTTGCAGCCAAGAAAAATTCCTAAGGATAATGGCAACCGACCTAGCTTTCCAATTGGGGCTTCTGTTCCAAATGGTGTGAGATCTAATTGGGAGTTAAGATTGGGGAGATCCCTTGTTTTGGCGAACTTCAAGGATCATCAACTATTTTCACTAGAAGGAGGTCGAGATGACAAGTTGATCCCATTATGTCTTTCTTGAACCTTCCCTCTTGAATGACTGATTCCCAAATCAAAGTCCCAAAATGGTTTTCTAATAGAGAAAATATTACACTTCCCATGTACCTTATTTTCAACTTGTCACAATTAAAGTTTGATGACGAGGGTGGAATATACATAGTTGAACATACATATCAATTTCCTAAGTCTTGTTTATCTTAATGAAGTGGATTATGAAGATGTGTCTTATAAATTATTCACCCTCACACTTTAAGGTTGAGTCAAGATGTGGTTTCATACCTTACCATCTGTGTCCATTTGTAACAACCCTAGTGAAAATTCCATGTAATAAAAGATAAAAACAATAACTACAGTCGATGGGACACTTATTCAAAGCTACATGTTGGGAAAGACATGTTAGGGGGTGTTCATTTGGTTGTTTATGGCTACGTATATTGTCAAAGGCAATGGCTAAGGCTTTGGAAATGAAAAATGTCATTTTTGGCCCATTTATTTATGAAAATAATAGAAATTAGGAGAAAAGGGAGGTGAAATGTCATAGGTTGCATGTGAGGACGAAAATGAAGGAAAATAATGGAAAATGAAGAAAGTAGAGGCCTCATTCATAAAAAGGCTTATGAGGATCAGTTGGTAACCTTGTGTAACTTGAGTTTTGGAGCTATCTCCTTATTCTCTCTCTTTATGTCACTCTTGGACACTTAGTTCTTGGAGAACTTTGGCATTGGAGAAGGAAAGGCAAAGAAGGCAAGAGAAAGAAAAGATCAAGCAGGGAAAGGCATGAGCAAGAAACTACAATAGGCTTCATTGTAGATATCAACTGACATGTGTGTTTTCCTTGCTATATTTGGCATGCATGAGATTGCATGTCATTAGTTTCTACCATGGCATGGGTTCTTCAATGTGTGAAAGTATTTTAGTCCTAGTGTTTCCCATTTCCTAATAGCTTTGATGAGATGGGTTCTCTCATTCGGTTTATGTGGGATGGCTAGATTAGATTTGAAGCTGAGTGGGGTGGATCTCCAAATTGACAAACACATGGTCTAGTGGTCCTTGAACCAGACTTAGGATCATGAAGCCACTGGCTTAGTAGCCCTTGAACTGGACTCTGGGTTGTCGTAAAGTCAGATTGTGTGCCTCAGTGAGCCTTGGAATCCTGGCTGGTGAATGACGGTCTATACGCTAAAGCTAAAAGGTGGATTTTCACTCTATTGGGCCTACTGATCCCGGGATGGGATGCACAGTAAAGCCTAGAGAGTATGTCTCAGTGTACGACCTAGTGATCCTTGGACCAAAGTGTGGATTCAAACCTGAGAGACTAGGAGACACTCAAATTCCTCACGCTGTAGGTGGAAAACTCCGATGGCATCCATGTTGATTGGTATTTTTTGGTGTGTTCTATGAGTACCACATTCATGCTTGGAATATGGCACGGGGGTGATTGGCTAAAGAGAGACTTGGCTCAGCTAATATATGGTTGGGTGGAACGTTTTAGTCCCATATTTGGTTGGTTCATTGTATTCATTAATGAGAAATCCATTCCCTTGATTTTCATGTGTAAATGTATTGATGTATATGTGGATTTTGATGGCTGATATGTTTATGATATTTTTGTTCCCATTATGCTGGTTATATGTATATTTTAGGATAGCATCTATGTAAGGCTCTTAGGATGTTTTCACTTGTATGTGAATGGATAATGTATTTATGACCTAATAGAGGATAATGCACCAATTGACATGACAGAACAATAATTCATAGTGATTCTCAGATAAGTATGACATCCATGCACTTAATTGCATTGTTTACACCTGTAGGATACATCTTGGTGATGCGTTTGACGAAATTCTTGTCATGGCTAGTAATGGTCTAGTTATGGTCTTGTTCTAACCTAAAATGGATTCAGCATAGCCTCTAGATGAAAAGTCTTCAAATATAGGTAAAAGTGAAATAATGTTGAAGAGCTCATGAATATGAAGCCAATGGTGCAAATTGCATGCAAATTCGAGTTCAGATAAGAAAATGAGAGCTAATCAAATATTTAGGCCGAAAAGTCAATGCCTACGTTAGCAAGACAGGTGGAAACCTAGGAAAGAGTCATAGGTTCTTGATGATGTAAGTGCAAAATATGATGTGGCAGTCGGTGATTGGTTTAGACCACAGGTGATGGGGATCAGTGAACAAGTGTGGAGATCGTCTAATAAAAGGAGATCGACACATATCGCATCGAAAAATGCAAGCATGTTATCTTGGAAAACGAACGCGATAAAATTATGAAAAGGGAACTAAACTATTTGAGTTCCGACATGAGAGTGGTAAATGGTTTATTGTGTGCCCTCAAGGTAGGAAACAGTTTTAGACCAAGAGCATGTGATTCCACTCAGCACTCAGCATGTAGCCTCACGAAAGCCACTTTCTCGTGTGCCTTCAGATAATTAGCAAACGTGTTGGTTGGAGCACGAAACCACATGCTAGCTGTCAGATTCCATATGACAGAACAACGGTGCAGGTTGTTCATATCAGTTGATGAGTGGGATGTGATAGCAATCATATGGTTTTTGTTTTAGATCAGCATCGGGAAAAGATCGGACAGTCGAGGTCCACCCCACTCCCACCAATCCTTTGGTTAATACGCTATTTTTAATGTAACATATTCTTCCTTGATTAGCATAATTTGTAACTGTACATGTTATATAAACACCATAACACAGAAAAGTTGACAAAGTATTGTGAATCACTCCATGGGGTCTTGAGGTCAAGGTGACTAGTACAGTCGAGTGTATGCTCATTTCGACTCAAAGTTTCGAGCGGAACATAGTGGTGAGATCCATTAGTGTGTTTAAGACTTTGTTTTTGAGCTCACACCTGTAACAATAATTTGAAGAGATAATACAGAGGTCAACACTGGAAGCTAGGACCAAGAGACGTAGCCAGGAAGTCTGCTGAAATCCTTTATCAATTTTGGTTGTGTTGATGTGTTTTTATTGTGTTTTATAATTGTTTAAGCGTTTGTATTATTCACAATCTTTTCGATCAATTACACTAAGTCACATAGGCAACTTCACACATAGTCTATAATACCTTTTATCAATTTCAGATCAAGTGGTATCAGAGCTCAAGGTTTTTTAAGGTTTGACATGTTTGTGTGGGGATTCGAATGCCGACTAGGTTAAGGTTCAGACAACGTGAATGAGAAATTATTGAAGCAAATATAGAGATTTGAAGGGTCTATTCACAAAGAATGAGGGAAGATGAATCTCCACTTGGGTTAGAATCCCAGCTTTTGGATAGCATCATGACAATATGTACCATGGTGGAACAGATGTATCATGGGTTTGAAAAGGGTAGAGGTGAAGGCACTTCATCACCTAGACCAGAAAAATGAGTAGAGGAACCATTTCTTTATGTCCCTCCAGAGAAAGAAGATAAAGAAGATAAAGGAAAAGGAGGAATGTAGCCTCCACCATCTCCTCCATTCTCGCCATCATCGTCGTCATCATCATCTTCTTCTCATAAAACTAGTTGTTCTAAGAAGAAGAAAAACAAAATCTCTTTGATCAAATTAGATCTAAAATTTGATTTGCTAATTTATGATGGAGAAATTAATGCAGAAAATCTTGATAATTGGATAAGGCAAATTGATGTATATTGCAGGGTGCAGAAGGTTAATTTAGAAAGGGAGAAGATCCAGTTGGCTAGCCTTCGTCTTAGAGGAACCGTACTTGTGTGGTGGGAAGGCAAGACAGAAGCAGATCTTCAGAAGTATGGTAAAATCATTTCAACTTGGAATGAATTTGTTTCTGCAATTAAAAATAAATTTTATCCTTTGGATTACATGCTACAAGCAATGATGAGTTGGAAAACACTACGTCAATTGAAGGGTCAAAGTGTACAGAGTTATACTCAAGAATTTCGTAAGAGAGCTTTAACATTAAGCATATCATTGGACTCACCAGAGACATTGTTAAAATATATAGGTGGTATTCATAGTTATTTGAAGCATACTATACTTATGTTTAAGCCCACTAGCATAGATGATGTGTCATTTCAAGCAACTCATCTAGAAACTAGAGGTAAAAATGTAAACTCATATGTTGGGAAATCATCCAAATCTACTCAGAACAATAATAAAGGAAATAAAAAACTAAAATGGAAGGAGAGGAAAACAAACACTATAAATAAGGATAAACCTTCATGCACTCATTGTAAGAAGGAAGGACACGATGAGGCACATTGTTGATCTATGCTTCTAGAATTGAAGCCTAAGAAGTTTAGGGGAAAAGAGTGAAAGAATGTTGTTGCTATTCAAAAGGACTTGGGATTAGACTCAAGTGACAAAACAACAATTACAACCTCAGGTATAAAAGGTAAAGATTCTAAATCATCTACAAGTAATTCTTCACATTTTGCTGATAATGGAAGTAATGAGAGGAAAACAAATGAGCTATTTCATATTAGAGTCATTTCCAAGCACACTAAAATTGATACTTTATTTGATAGTGTTTCACAAGTAAATTTTATTTCTGAAACAATTGTAAAGAAGTTGGGTCTAGAAACAAAACCTCATAAAAATCCATATCCATTAGGTTGGGTGTGTGATGAAACAAAGCTACAAGTTACGAGACAATGTAAACTTCAGTTTGTTGTTGGGTCAACATTTGTAGATGAGGTTAAGTTAGATATAGTCCCATTGGATAGATGTGGAATTGTATTACGAAGTCCATTCTTGTACTATAGAAAGGCTATCTTCTATCGAGCTGAAAATAAGTATCAACTCACTAAGGATGGAATTGAGTATATTGTAAGGACTCATAAAATTAATGATAACTTCTCTCTCATAAACTTAGGATAGATGAAAAGAATAGTAAATTCAAGTAAGAAATTTTTACTAATGATTGTAAAGGAAATGGACCTTGATAACTTTGATGCATTCCAAGGCTGTAATCCAAACAGAAAGAAGATTTAGTTAAAGCTATTTCTGATTATGATATTCTATTTAAGGAGCCTAAGCGACTTCCACACAAGCGAGAGATAGCACATGATATTTATTTACATCAAGATTCTCCACTACATAACATTGGAAGGTACAGGTTATCAACTTTAGAGAATACATAGATAAAGAAGAAGGTATAGTATTTGCGCGATAAAGGGTTTATTAGACAAAGCACATCACTGCATAAATCACCAATTGTGTTGGTCCTAAAGAAAGATGGTTAGTGGGGAATGTGCATTGATTTTAGAGCACTAAATAAAACGACGATCAAGAATCATTATCCTCTTCCTCATATTGATGATTTATTAGATCAATTAAAAGATGCAGTTTACTTTCCTAAATTAGACTTGTGAAGAGGCTGCCATTAGATTAGAGTTGCAGAATAGGATGTAGGGAAAACTACTTTCAAGATGAAGCAAGGACTTTATGAGTAGTTGGTTATGCTTTTTGGCTTAACTAATTCTCCTGCTATGTTTATGCGAGTCATGAATGATGTATTTAGACCACTTATTGATGATTTTGTAATAGTCTATTTAGATGATATTCTTGTTTTTAGTAAGATATGGGATGAACATGTAAAGCATGTAAAGCATGTTCTAGATGTTTTAAAAAGAGAAAATATCTATGTGAAACTATCAAAATGTGAATTTGGCAGGACATCATTGAATTATTTGGGTTATATTGTAGGGGGTGGTGAATTGAAGATAGATCCCTCTAAGTTTTAAGTCATTGTGAACTGGCCTAAACCCAAATATGCTATAGAAGTTAGAAGTTTCTTAGGGGCAATACAATATTGGAGAAAGTTTATTGCTAACTTTTCGTTGATTGCAGCTCCTTTACATGCTTTACCAAGTGTGAAATAGGTGTTTTAGTGGGGAGGCAAACAACAGAATGCCCTCGACACCTTGAAAGAAAGGATCAGTACAACACCAGTACTAGGACCACTAGATCTTCAACATCCAATTGAGATTGAGATAGACGCAAGTGACTATGTCATGGGGGAAGTGTTGATACAGCACATGAAGCCTATATGCTTTCATCCTGAGACATTTACATCTACATTATTTAACTATCCTACATATGATAAAGAATTGTATGCATTAGTTCAGAGTGTTAAAATGTGGAAACATTATATAATGGGTAAAGAAACAATCATACACACAGATCATCAACCACTTCAATATTTACACTCTCAAACTAAATTGTAGCAATCAAGATATTACAGGTGGATGGGTTTTCTACAACAATTTCATCTTGTTATCAAATATAAGAAGGGCATACATAATAAGGTTGCAAACATGTTATCAAGACCAATCATAAACACATCCACTATACTTAAGCATAATTCAGTAATTCATGAAAGTTACATTGAACAATATGCTCAAGATATAGATTTTAAGGATGTAAATGCAACTTTAAGTCATGGCAAGCAGGTAGAAGAATTTGATTACCATGTAAAGGAAAAACTCTTATATAATTTGGGAAAGTTATGCATTCCATAAACTGAATGAGTTAACATAATTTTAGAAGCACATACTTCTCTCATATCAGGTCATTTTGATGTAAGTAAGATAGTTGAACAATTGCAAAGGTTCTATTATTGGCCACGAATGCATGAGATAATTTCTAGATATATCAAAGGATGTACTATGTGTGCTACAAGCAAGCCATGTAATAGAAAATAAGGCTTCTATCCTCCACTCCCAATTCCTTCTTATCCTTGGAAATGTCTTTCCATGGATTTTGTTGGGTAATTGCCAAAGTCTAGAAAAGGTCATGATTATTTGTATGTAGTTGTGGATAGGTTCAGTAAGATGTGTATTTTGATACCATGTAATAAAATGGTCACAACTGAACAAACTACAAAGTTGTTATTTCAAAATGTATGGGTTCATTTTCGGTTACCTACTTCTATTGTATCTTATCGAGATTTTCGATTTGTTGGGAAATTTTGGTCAGGTCTATGGGAGTTAATGGACAAAAAGTTAAAGAAGGGCACAAAATTTCATCCACAAACACATGGTCAAATAGAAGTGGTCAACAAGACAGTGATACAGTTGATTCAAGGATATTGTGGCAAGCATCCCAATCCTTGGTATGAGCATTTTTGTTGTGTGCAACATGCTTACAACCTTGCAAAATATTCTTCTACTCAAATGTTTCCTTTTGAGAATTGTTTTGGTTTTATACTAAAGTCTCCCTTGGATTTTGTCTTCGGTAAAGACATAGCAGTTGATGGACACAGTGATGTGGACATAGCAACTAAGTTCATTGAGAAAATCTAGGAAATTCTCTAGGCAGTATAGGAACAACTGGAAAGAAGTCAAGCCAAGTATAAGCCGTGACATGACAAGCATCAAGTTGAGCATAGTTTTCAAGTTGGTGATCAAGTTTGGTTGTACATCAGCAAATAACGACTACAAGGGGAAGGTAAAAAGTTGAAACCAATTAGATATGGTCCTTTCAAAATACTTGATAAAATTGGTGAAAATGCTTTTCGCCTAGATCTACCAGCTTATATGCAAATCTATTCAGTCGTTAATGTTGAAAACTTGAGGTTGTATGAACCTTCATTGGTTGAAGATACCGAAGAGCAAGGTAAACTACCTTCCATTGAGGATCTGTGGCTTGAGTATCTCAATGAGTTACAGAAGGACACAATTGTTGACAAGAGGATAAGAACATTGTGATGAGGGGATGTTGAGTACTTGCAAGTTGGACTCAAAGATACAAATCCAAGTAAAGAATGATGGATAGAGATTTGAAAAGTGAAGGAACTTTACCCTCACTTACTCGATAGCTAAAACCTACTTTTGGTGGACCAAAATCTTCCAGTGGGGAGGAGTGATCCAAAATGGATTCAGCATAGCCTCTAGATCAAAAGTATTCAAATATAGGTAAAAGTGAAATAATGTTAAAGATCTCGTGAGTACGAAGCTAATGGTGCAAATTGCATGCCAATTCGAGTTCGGAAAAGGAAATGAGAGCTAATCAAAGATTCAGGTCGAAAAGTCAATGCCTACATCAGCAGGATAGGTGGCAACACAGGAAAGAGTTACAGGTTCTTGATGATGTAAGTGTAGAAGATGATGTGGCAGTCGATGATTGGTTCAGACCACAGGTGATGGGGATCAGTGAACAAGTGTGGAGATCTTCTGATCAAATGAGATCAAGATATATAAGGTAGAAACATCAAGCATGTTATCTTGGAAAATGGACATGATAAAATCATGAAAAAGGAACTAAACTCTTTGAGTTCTGAGAGGAGGGTGGTAAATGGTTTATCACGTGCCCTCAAGGCAAGAAGTGGTTTTAGACCAAGACCATGCGATTCCACTCAGCACTTGATAGGTAGCCTCCTGAAAGCCACTTTCTCGCATGCCTTTGGAGAATTAGAAAATATGCTAGTTGGAGTACGAAACTGTGTGACAACTGTCAGATTCCACAGGACAAATCAATGGTGCAGGTTGTCGAGATTAGTTGATGAGAGGGACACGAAAATCGTTAGATGGTTTGTTTTTGAGATCAGTGCCAGGGAAAGGTCAGATGGTCGAGGTCCACCCCGAGCCCGCCGGTCTTTTGGTTAATACACTATTTTTAATTGAACATATTATTCCTTAATTAGCATAATTTTTAACTGTATGTGCTATATAAACACCATAACATAGAAAAGTTGACATAGGAGTGTATTGTGAATTGCTTCAGGGGGTCTGGAGGTTAGGGTGACCAATATGGTCGACTGTATGCTCATTTTGACTCGAAGATTTGAGTGGAACATAGTCGTGAGATCCATTATTGTGTTTGAGACTCTGTTTTTTAGCTCACACCTATAACAATCATTTGAAGACATAATATATAGCTCAACACTAGAAGGTAGGACCATGAGATGTAGCCCAGGAAGTCTGGTGAACTCCTTTATCAATTTTACCTATGTTGATACGTTTTTATTGTGTTTTATAATTGTTTAAGTGTCTTTATTATTCACAGTCTTTTCGATCCATTGCACTAAGTAACATAGGAAACTCCACACATAGTCTGTAATACCTTTTATCAATTTCAAATCATGTTCAGTTTGTTTCTTTTTCATCATTAATTCCCTTTCTTTTTATTGATTCTAAGCTATCAATCCATTCTAGGTAGTGACCTAGGATCTAGGCCTGAAAAAGTGGCTTAATTATTGGGGTCGCTGACCCATAAATGGAAATTTTGGTCCCTAGTGGCTGGTAGGAAAGCCTAGGAGAGCGAATATGGTCTAAGAAATCTAGAAAAATAGTGGGACCCAAGGATAGACTGTCTGAGTGGATGACTTATCTCTTTAGGGTTTTCTTGATGATGTTGGATGCTTGTGTGTGATGTTCCATAGATTACACTTCCTTAAGGTCACATAGGAGGTCGAATCTGATCATAGTAGCCTGTCATCTCATGTTTACCCCAGTTGTAATTTTTACTCAGGTGGATGTGGGAGGAGCATGTTACAGAGTGGTATCAGAGCATGGTTCAATTCTCGGACTTGATGAGCAACATTTTTTGGTCATGTGTGCATGTCATTTGCATGTCTGTCTCTTACACTTGCATTTCACATGCTTGTTGCATTTTCTTGATGATTGATTATGGTTTTAATATGGTTATCATGGAGAATTTGATATTGATGTCGTGAAATGTATTTGTCATGAGTATGTGACTGGTTGGATATGGTTACATGTCACTTACATGTTGATTTTATGTCACCTACTTACATCCTTGTATGGTAGGTTACATTCTTGAATATTTGATTACATGCATTAGTCTTGTAGGTTGATTACAAGAATTGATCACTTATCTTCGACTACATGCATTTATGTGTATGTGTACTTGACTAGGAATTGCTTATGCATATTGTTGGTTGCATGTGGAAATGTGTATAATGGAATAATGGTTGTTGTCATGCATGAGGTCATAGAATGCATTGTTGATATGGCCTTGTATTGATGATTGGACCCTAACTAGAGTGATGTTTATGTGTCAATATATTTATTTGCATATGTCTATATGTTGTTATGATTATGTTATACATGTATCATACTAATTTGGTGATATTTAAGACATGGTATCCTCCCTGAGATATGTTAAGGTACGACGATTTATTGTGATTTGGTTCATTTGACATATTATGCATTGTATGAAGAAATATAAAATGGCTAGCAAGATGGTTGACAACAAAGACTCTCCCTATGAATCTGAAGAGCATTATGGTGTTGGAAATCCTTCCGATTTGGTAGTTACATTGAGCAGCTTAAAGTAAGAGATAAGGAGTTGTAAGGAAGATAATGACCAGTTCATACAATCAAAAGAGAAGATAGCGGAGGTTAATGCTATACTTCTTCAGAGATTGTCATAATTGCAGTGAAAAGGGCCACCTCAAATCATCCATGGACATGAGGATGGAACTAATGGGGCATATGGAAGTAGGTCTCCTAGTAGACATAAGTCAGATAGATTTGAATAGTGATAGATGGTAGGTTTTTTGACACTCTAGATAGGAGGGACGATGAGTACAAGTACTATTCTAGTTCTGGTTCTGATAGACATCATGATTGTCATCACTAGCATCCTTACAGGAGGAATGATAGAGGATACTTTTTGGATGAATTCAACAAAGGAAAACCACCGAATTTTGATGGAGGTGTGAAGAAGCAGGAAGATGCAGAGACTTGGATACTTGGAATGAATAAATTCTTTGAGTTGCATGACTACACATATGACATCAAGGCCATAATAGTTATCTTCAACTTGAAAGGTAAATAAGAGATATGGTGAGAAGATGTTAAGCAGCTTAGCCACATCAGGACAAATGATTTGATTTGGTGGGAATTCAAGATGCTTTTAAGGAAGAAATACCTGTTAGCATAGTACTATGATAGTAAGGATAAACAACTCTATGAACTAAAGATGTTATCAATTAAATATGAAGAGTACACGACCAAGTTTGTAGAGATATTGAGGTATGTACCATATCTTATAGATGAGAAGGATAAATTTCAAAGGTTTGTTAGACGTTTGACATTAGAATTTATAGATTGGATTAAGTATGATGAACCTCAGTCACTGGAGGAAGTCATTGAGAAATTGAATCATTTCTGTGAGTAGTCAAAGTGTAAGAATGAATCTTAGCAAATATGGAATGGACATTGGTCGCATAAACAACATAGAGATGAGGGCACTAGTCAGTTGGAGTGTTGGACATCTAGTGAGGAAAACCTTAGGAGAGATTGTCCACGGCATCAGGGTGGTAGGCCTGAGATATAAAGTGCATAGGAGGTGCATAGTGTTGGGGATGTTGGTCACCTTATTCCTCATATTTATGCAGCAATAGAAAACATACAAGAAAAACATCAGACATCTATCCTTGAGATGGACAGTAAGCTTTGTGATAAAGTTATTTCTATTTTTATTGGCCCTAGATCTAATTATACCTATGTTGGTCCTCACTTGGTGGATACATGTGGTTTTAGTAAGGAATTGCATGCATAGTCTTGGTTAGCATAGTTGGATATAGGTATAAAGAAGTGAGTTCATCATTTGCTAAGAGCTTTCACAATTGACTTGAATGGTATGCCTAATGCAACGCATCTAAATGTATTATCATTGGGATCATACAATATGTTGTTAGGCATGGATTGGTTGTATCTTAATAGAAGGAAGGTAGATTTCTATGACAAATCTATTGAGTTTGTTGATGAAAATGGGAACTAAGAGTCATGCAGGGTAAGAAGAAATCCACATTGGTTAGGATGGTGACAACTATGCAAGAAAAGTGTAGTCGTAGGAAAGGGTGAAAGCTATTTGTAGTACACATTTCTAGTGATAAGGGTAAGGAGGTTGAGGATATAAATGTGTTGAATTAGTATCTAGTTTTGCAGCAGTTTTAGGATGTATTCCCTGAGGACATTACAGAGTTGCCACCTCACAGGAGGGTAGAATTTTTTATTGAGATAGTGCCAGGGGAAGCTCCAGCATCAAAATCACCGTACAGGATGAGCACAACTAACTTAGTTGATCTGAAGTTGCATTTGAAGGAAATGTTAGACAAGCGATACGTATGGCCAAATGTATCACCATGAGGCTCACCGGTATTGTTTGTGAAGAAAAAAATGGTACTCTCATATTATGAATTGACTATAGGAATTTGAACAAAGTGACCATCGAGAACATGTACCCTTTGTCGAGGATTGATTACTTGTTTGATCAGCTAAATGGTGTAGCAATTTTCTTGAAGATTGATTTGAGATCCGAATATCATCAGGTATGCATAAAATACGAAGGCATGTACAAGACTTCGTTCAAGACTAGGTATAGGCATTATGAGTTCATCATTTTTCTATTTGGCTTAACTAATGCTCCAAAAAAATTCATGTGCTTGATGAATAATGTGTTTCTTCCATATGTGGATAAGATTTTTATTGTGTTCATTGATGATATATTGGTATATTCTAAAAATGAGAGAGCATGCTAAGAATTTAGTAACAATGTTGAGTTTGTTGAGGGAGCATCAATTGCATGCTAATCTCAACAAGTGTAATTTATTTCAGACTAAGGTACATTACTTGGGGCATGTTGCCTCCAAGGAGGGAATTGCAGTAGATCCAAAGAAGATAAGAGCCATCATGGAGTGGGTAGATCTTAAGAATGTAGATGAGGTGAGATATTTCATGGGTTTGGTAGGATATTATCGAAGGTTCATCAGGAACTTCTCATATATTTCTTATCCTATCACATCATTACAAAGGAAAGGTAAGAAGTTCGAATGAACAGAGGAGAGTGAGGCTAGTTTTGAGTAGCTTAAGTAATTGTTGACACATGCACCAGTGTTATAGATTATAGATCTTGACAAAGAGTTTGTGGTATGCAAAGATGCTTGCAAGAGATGGCTTGGTGGAGTCCTTATGTAGGATGGAAAGGTGGTATGTTATGAGTCCCAAAAAGTAAATGGGTACAAAAATAACTACCCCACGCATTATCTTGAGCTAGCTACGATCATACATGCATTGAAGATATGGAGAGACTATCTTCTTGGGAGGAGGTTTGTACCTATGAGTGATAACATTGCATTGATGTATATTCGACCAGATGAATTTGAATGCTAGGCATGCTATATGGTTGGCCATGATAAGTGAGTTTGACTTTGAGATCAGGTTCATCAAAGGTAAAGAGAATAGGGTTGAAGATGCTCTCAGCAGACTAGTACAGGTACATCACTTGACAACTATGAGCTCCTATGGGACAGACTTACAAGATAGGATCATGTAGGAAGGTCAACATGATGTCAAATATATGGAGATTGTGAACAGGTTGCAGCACTATGTTAGTATAGGTATAGGTATATGCATAGGTAGAGGTACAGGCACAGGTGCATACGGTATGGATTACTGTATTACAACAGATGGATTTGTCAGTTTCTGAGACAGGATATATGTGTTGGATAGAAGTAAGCTAAAGAAGGTGATCTTGAGGGAGTTTCATGTAAAACCTTATTTAGGTCACCTAGGTTATCAAAAGACACTGACAACAGTGAATATATATTATTATTGGCTGGATTTGAAGAGGGATGTAGCAGCATTTGTGGCATGGTGTTTCAACTATTAAGGACTCGAAGTAGAGTGTAAACATCCAGGTGGACTACTACAACCGATTGCAATTCATGAATGGAAATGGGAGGTTATTTCCATGGATTTCATCACATGGTTTTTGAAGATAGTGAAACAACATGATTCCATCATGGTCATTGTGGATAGGTTAACAATGGTTGCACACTTCATTCTAGTGAAGCCTACGATCTCAGGTAGTGATGTGGCATATCCTATTTTGTTTTCTCCTTGAAGGTGTACGAAAAGAAATCATTTAAGACTATGAATGACAAAAAATGATAAAAATATAAATGGTTGTTAAGCAGTATGGATATGCAACAAATGATAGAAACAAAAACTACCAAAGCCCTGATCTATGCAATAGAAATAGTTAAACAAGAAGATGAAATAAGTGTAAATAACTCCAATAATCCAATGGAAACCATATATATAAAGAATATCTTTTATTAAACGACACCTGTGAAGGGAACAAATAATATTACCAATCCCCCTCTATGGGATGGGTTCTTGGATATCCTCAATTTCTTCAACATTTGTAGAGTCCCTCTCCTCTATAATGTGTAAATCCTAGCAAACCAAAATGTTTGATTTCAATGACAACTCAAATGAAGAATAAAATGGTGTGAGACAATGATAATAATCAAAGTTACAACAGTGAGTGAAACGACGAAAATGATGAAAGCCCTTGTATTTATAACGAAATATTAGGTTATTCTTGAATAATGAGCAGTAATAAAATCCTATTAACCCCATTCCAGAATTAACCATTTGGAATATTTTATTATATTTGGTTTGGAGGGAAAAAGTATTTAAAGTTTTTATTTAGAAATAATAAATAAATAAATGATTTATTTATCATTTCAAGAAGTATGGTTAAGGAATAATAAACAAATAATGGTTTATTTAAATATTCCTATGGAATTTAGTCAAGCTTAACAAGGAATAATAACTAATTAGTGATTAATTAATTATTCCTAGAGAAAAATAAGATAATTAATGATTTATCTATTTATTTCTCATAAATGGGTTAAATGTAACAAGGAATATTAATTAAACAATGGTTTAATTAATTATTCCTAGAAAATAATTAAATAAATAGTGATTTATTTAATTATTGTTCATGTGTTTTATTATAAATTGCTTAGCAAATGTGGTTTATTAAGTAATTTCTCACAGTGAAAGAAATTTTACTATGGTAAAATTGGCCCTACATTGTGTAGTTCGATCCATCTAGTAAATTATGGCTAGATGATCAATTTTTTTAGTGATAATAGATTTCCCCCCAACGTATGAGTGTTAGGAGAAAATAGTATGACCAAAATACATTGTAAGGACACAATCAATAGAAAACATAACATAGTAAGAGAGAGAGAGAGAGAGAGAGAGAGAGAGAGACCAATGGAGCTGAATTGAAAGAGGATAGTGACAAGCAGGCGAGACTAATGCAAGTCTCCTTTTATGTTGTGGTACCGTATCTCAGTGAGGTAGGGGAGGCGTACCTATACCCACTGAGATAACTTAGTACGAAAATAATGATGCGTCCAAAAACATGAAACCGAGCATGAAATTACATGCTAAATGATACATGACCCACTGGCATAAATGAGCTAGGAAATAATACAATGTGTCGTATATACATAATGCATCTAGGAAAAACATGAGCCAAGACTAAATACAATAATGTCTAAGTATATGAGATACAATGGCCCTTCCCTCAAAAAAATGGGTGGGAGGGAGGTTAGAATAACTCAAGAAGCCCTGCTGAATAGGGAAGGGTTATACAAAACTGAATGGATCATTTGAAGGAGACGTGCATTCTATGAACACTACAAGTGGAAAGAACTGAACCCACCAAATATTTGGAATTGCATATAAGGTTGTAATATAATAAGAAGGAATCCGAGCATGTGGGGGGATACTTGAAGGGCCACCCCCACATGAGGTTTGAAACATCTCACGCACACCCATAAATCACTAGTACAATTTATTGCATCACTAGACCATCAAGTGTATGAATTTTTATACAACAAAATGACCTCCTCATCAACTCAAAGGGGAAAGACAGCATGACTAAAACAAAGACCACAATTACAACCCTTGATTCCACACTAACGCTGGTTGCACACTGAAAACCTGATTTATAAAGCTTGTTACCAAGCCTAAGGGTGCATTAGTGACCATACTAACTCAAGTTGTTAAGCCAGGGGCAACGTTAGTGAAACTAGAGGCAATTCCAAGGATCAAAGGAACAAATTGGCTCACAAATATCTAGATATTTGTTCCCAAAAACACTCAAGAAAAGCAAGGAAATATCTAAATTTGACCTATTTGAGAAATTCTAATCTGAACAAAGGAGGAAAATGGGAAAGAGTTGAAAAGCAAGGCAAATTAATTTCTTTTTCCCTAGTGAACTCTATGAGGAGCTTGGCAACCCTAACTCGATTTCTACATAAGCAATGGGAGGGTCATTATGAAAGGGGTCAGAGAATTTGAAAGGATAGCCTACTAAGTGTTGAGAACTATCTCATATTTGAAGGAGTGAGCTAGAAGAGAGAGAGAGAGAGAGAGAGAGAGAGAGAGAGAGAATCGGAAGGGGCAAAGGAAGACCAATACAACAGATGGTTGTAATCACTCTTCCATTATTAATACAGAACTGCGGGTATGTTTGCTACTCCATGGTGTCGGTAACATTGTTCATTAAGTTGTTCATTAGATACTTGTTTATACGAGTAGTTTAGTTGTATGCAAATATATGTTCATTATGTATTCATATATTGGTTTTCAAGGTTGTATGCAGTGATTGTGTTTGCCTTTCCTTTGTGCAGGAATTGATTTGGAGCCAGTTTTGAGGGAGTTCCTCTTGGATGCATTGTGATCTCCAAACAAATCTAAAAGGAGACTTAAGGTAATCCTATTTCCATACTTTGTTAATTGATATTTGTCTATGAACATGTGTATAACTTGGTAGCATCTACAGATAATCTTACAGTCTGTTGAAGGTCCCGTAAAGGCCTTCTCAGGACCTTTGATAGACTATAAGATTATCTACAAATGCTACCAAGTTATACACATGGTCATAGAAAAATATCAATTAACAAATTATGGAAAGATAATTAACTTAACTCTCCTTCTAGATTTGTTTGGAGATCACAATGCAGCCAAGAGGAACTCCCTCAAAGCCGACTCCAAATCAATTCCTGCATAAAGGAAAGGCAAAAAAAATCACCGCCTACAACCTTGAAAACCAATATATGAATACAGGATGAACATATATTTGCATACAACTAAACTATTCATATAAACAAGTATCGAATGAAAAACTTAATGAACAATGTTACCAACAGCATGGAGTAGGGAACACAACTGCAGTTCTATATTAATAACATAAGAGTGATTACAACCATCTGTTGTATCAGTCTTCCTTCACCCCTTCCACTTCTCTCTCTCTCTCTCTCTTCTAGCTTACTTCTTCAGATATGAGACAGTTCTAAACAACTTAGTAGGCTATCCTTTCAAATGCTCTAACCCCTTTCATAATGACCCTCACATTGCTTATGTAGCAATCGAGTTAGGGTTGCCGAGTTCCTCATAGAGTTCACTAGGGCAAAAGCAATGAACATGCCTTACTTTTCAGCTCTTTCCCATTTGCCTCCTTTGTTCAAATTAAAATTTCTCAAATAGGTCAATTTTAGATATTTTCTTTCTTTTCTTGAGTGTTTTTAGGAACAAATATCTAGATATTTGTGAGTCAATTCGTTCCTTTGACCCTTGGAACTGCCTCTAGTTTCACTAACACTACCCTTGGCCTAACAACGTGAGTTAGTAGGGTCACTAACACACCCTTAGGGTTGGTAACAAGCTTTATAAAGAAACTTTTCAGTGTGTAAACAACATTAGTGTGGAATCAAGGCTTGTAATTGTGGTCTTTGCTTCAGTCATGGTGTCTTTCCCCTCTGAGTTGATGAGGAGGTCATTTTATTGTATAACATGAATCATGAGCATGAAACAAACAAGTCAACAGGAAATAATGAGTCTCTATTCTTTATCTAAGGCACTCAACAAGAGTGGAAGTTGGAACTAAGATACACTGCCCTCTAGGCTGTTCTTCTGGAATAAATGTGTTGATGTCGACAGAATGGGGCCTGCCATAGGTGAGGCAATGAGGATACTCAACTAAGGAACAAGGGAAAGTAATAATGTGACTGATGGAATGACACCACGGACAATGGGGAAAATGGGACCGAGGGACAACTAAACAAATTCCTTTATCACAGCATAAGGTGCATGGTTGATCAGGCAACGACTGACTTGCCTCTGGAGGGAATGGGGGACATTATGACTCGAGGGAAAAATGGGAAACAAAAGATGAATGGTACGAAATATGGATGAAATCCTGTGACATGAAACAATGGGATGTGAAACAGGGTCCATGGATGCAAAGGTGACTCATCACGAATTCTCTGAACAAGGGTGCCTCGATGACGCTGCCACAAAGAATAGGCCCGGTTGGGACCATGAAATCATGAGTAGATTATGGTTACTCATGAATAAAATCAAAATGTGAGACAACAAGCATTAAGGGAATATGGTCCCCAAGGTACAAGAATCGCATATGAAGAAATTCAATTTTGAGAGGCAACGAAGTGACCCTTCTTGGAAAAAAGGCTTCTGGGTGAAGTTTCAAATCATTAAAACCTAAGATCGACCCATTATTTTCCTTGATGAGAGAATTCCAATGGTGTTGATGGTTTGCCAAACCGAGCTACGATTTGTTCACAATGGGAAATAGACAAACTAGGGGTTTTTCTATAAAAGGACATTTTCCTTCCAATTTGAGAGGAGGAGAAGGCCCTAAATCTGTGGAGATCATAGCGGACAAACTGACCATCAGATTTGGGATTTGCAATTTTTAGGAAAGAGACCTTAATTGTTTAAATATGGCCTTAATTCCTCTTAGAATGATGGTTCCTAGTGAAGAATTAAGGGAAGAGTAAAAGGAGAATGAACTACTAGAGGAGGTCTAGAATCATCCTCAACCACTAAGTCAAACATGGGGAATATGTGGTAAAGGTGGTATGACACATAATAGAATATTTGAAGATATGGTATCAAACTTCTATGATATGCTATGTGAATATGGCTTGTCGGAGAGGCTGATAGGGCAAACTATCTAAGGAATGGGAGGAGTGGGATCTAGGCCGAGACTTATATTAATCAATTGAGAAGATGGCTAGGGGAAATCCATCATGCCCCCAAGCATGGGATACTACGTGGAAAAATATGTGATGGAGGGGACTGATCTGGTATGCAATGGTGGGAATGATGCCTCCCTAGAAGGAGGAGTTTATAGAACGCCATTGTGTTTCGAGTGCTCGAGAAAGGGATTCAAGCATTGCGGCCGAACATGGCATGAGATCCTCCAAAGGAAGATAAGGAGATGTAGGGGCCTATGTGCCCCTTGTGGAGCGATAAAAAGGGTCTTTTTAACACCTAATTACCTCACATTAATTGTCAACCCAGGGACGACTTTTTATTTCAAGAGTGTACTCTGTCTGAGGCGGCTATTTACTT
>APFE030498055.1:7462-24000 GCA_000404065.3 Pinus taeda | reverse complement strand
TTTAAAACTGGTTTACAGAGAAGACTTTGTTTTATCTTTACAGACCAAGTAATGACTGATGTAAATACAAGGACTAACTTGAGGGAGCAAATAATCAAAGTTGAAAATAGCTGAAACAAAATGTCATTGACAGGTTAGATCATAATGTACTTTATCTTTCCATAATAAAGTTTAATTTTCTTAAAAATTTACTATTTTGGAAGTTGAAAAAATTCAATAGAAACACAGAGATAACTGGTTCTTCCAAGTGAATCACCAATTGTTGTGGTCACCAACAACCCCCCTCCTTATGAAGTGTTATTACTAATACTAAATAAGTGGGGACCCTTAGTAAAAAAAAATTTAAAAAATCAATTAGTGTTATATTTCTTTTTAGATGAAACTTACAACATCATGGACTTAGGGAAATACCTTTGGAGAATCTAAAAAACCTAAGTTTCATAATGAAGAAAGTAAATTCACTCCTTAAAGAGATCGCATCGCACAAAGAATGATAGGATACCTTTTAAATAAGCCAAAATGATAAAAAACGTGAGAGTGCGATGAGAAACTCCATCGCATTGCATGCATTAAGAAGTACTCACATTAAAAAACCTCAAAATCGCCGATATGTGATATCGCATATCGCACATCGCAAAAATCACATGAATTACACATAATGATTATAACGATTAAGCGATCCACGATCTTGCGATCTTGCGATCTGTGATCTTGCGATCTGTGATCTTGCGATCTTGCAATCCTGTGATCTTGCGATATTGCGACCAAGCAACCTTGCGATAGAACAACACGATGTAATTGCGGTAATGCGATACAACGATCTGCGATATCGCAAAGCAAAATCACAAAACCTCTTCATCACAATTGGTTTTGGCTCATTATTCAAGAAAACTTTTTTAGGCCAAGAACTGGTCATGCGCTTTAATGCGAATTAATGAGTTGTTGCCAGTTGTTAATGAAGTACGGTGTTGTGTTTTTTGAAGAACTAATTCACGTAAGGTGGCGTGTTTTTCATACCTTCGGCATTTAAAGTTTTCTTGTCGTTATTTTTATCATTACTTCCACCTCAATTGTAAACTGTAGGAACAAAAGACGAAGCATTATACAAGGCAGTATGCAAGAAACTATGAGGAGGAAAGACAGTACTCCAATGTCCATTTCGGAAGGCACACCTAATCCACTTAAGGGAGAGAAAGTGTCGCAGAACTCTTCTGAGGCATCCATCACAGATTTCTCATATCCAGCCACGATTGAATGGGTACTGAACGATGCTGATACCAAAAATAGACAGTTTAATGCTCAGGGTCAAGAGCTCACGGAATCACTATTTTTACAAATTTTCAGCTTTATACCCGATAAGAGAAAAAGGCGCAAGAGGTGAAAAACGCATCAAGGAAGCCCGGATCAAGAAACAAAGGCAGTTTTTGATGCGCAATTAGCGCTTAGCGCTAATCGCGCATCGCTAAGAAAACTTGCTCGAAAAGAAAGGCTTCTAATTACTCAATCACCTGCAAGCCTCGAAAATTGCAAGGAAACAGCGATAGAAACAAAATGGAAACGGAAAGCTAAAGCAAAAGCAATCCGAGGGTTAACCAAGTTAAAATGAGATTATTACTAGGCATACATGGTAAAGCCACATAGTCATTGGATGACTCTCAAGTATATCATCAATTTTGCTGAGAAGATAGTGCCAGCTCTTGCTGATTATGTTTGCTTAACTCAACCAAAGATGGAAGACAGTCAACCGACTCTACTCAGGAAAATACTGAATGCTTGCGACGTTAAGGAGCAAATTTAGAAATAGTTAGATATTAGATTTAACTTTAGAAATAGTTTTACTTAGAAAAAGGATGGTCATTTAAACCGAATCCTGAATTTTTGTAAATAAGTTATTTAGTTAGTAGTATTTAAACCCTTCTCATGCATTTAGAGAAGGGTCCAAAAATTTATCAAAAACTTGTCCTCAGAACATGCACTTTTGCACCCTCATAGGAGGTTTTGTTGAATGAATGGAACAGGGTTTATTTGATATTTGCATTTGATGTCTGCTACTGATGTTGCACTTCAGTACTCTTAGTGGATGTTAAATCAAGGAGAGATAAATCAATTGTTGCTTGAAGCTCATGAGTAGGACTAGTTATAAATGGTACTTTTATCTCTTAACCATTTCTGCTTATGCGTTAAAGTGATATTTAGTTTTCAATTGTTTATATATTGCAGCGTGGATGCCTGAGTTATCGTTTGGCACTTTTGTACGATGATAGCTATTTATTTATGCTTAGTGTATGAATAACTCATTTATGCGATAATTTTTTCATAACCGTTTCCTCTAACTTCTTATATGAAGTAGTTCATCTTTATTGAATTCTTTTCTTATAATAGCTAAATGATCTTTATTACCAGTTATTGTTTGAAATCTTTTTAGATTGCATAGAAGAAAGATCACACCCCGGGTTAGCATAAATTTTGATGTTTTTCTGCTTATTAGCATACAACAGCATAGCATTAGATTAGAATTAGAATAGAAGTATTCCTTTTAGAACAGAAATACCCATATTTCTCACACACACACACTGAATTGGGAAACTGGTCCCATATCCCCAGTCGGACCTGCTATACCAAATGGATAAGGAGTTGCCAACCAAGGTCCGGACCGGGCGGGTATCCCCCTTGTTGTAGACCTGATTTTCGGGGCCTTCAACAGGGGGTCACATGGGGTTTGAAGGGGTCGGTTATCCCCCCTCTACAAGGTCCAAGACAGCGCCCCGAGGAATTTTTTTTTTTTGGACCCTATATTAGGTGGGCGCACCTACTTATGGTTTTGTACATGGTTTTGGGTGCGATGGTTTTTGGTCCATGGTATTAGATGCTTCAGCATGTATATATATGTATTGTAACATTGAAAGGAACATAATAAAAAATCAATCTGGTAGTCTCGATTTGGGATCTAGAGGAAAATCTTTGTGTATATTTGTTTTATCTATTATGCTCTCCCTATTTTTTATTTTCTGTGTTTTAGAATTCGCATGCAGGTAATTTCTGTATGGGGTTAAAACCTACATTTTGTGTCAGTGTTGTTTTGGCTTCAAGGGGATTCCTTTGTTGCTCAGGGGTTTCGCTCAAGCCTATGGTAGACTCTGTTCAGTGGGAGATCTGCGAGATCAATTTTGGCGGTGAAAGAAGATGGCGACCAGTGGAAAGATAAAGATAGTGAAATTTAATGATCAGAGTTTTGAGTTATGGAAAATCAAGATGGAGGATCTGTTGGTAGATAAAGATTAGTGGATCACAGTAGATCCGGGTACTAAACCAACAGGAGTGTTTGATGAAGAATGGAAGAAGTTGGATCGGAAGGAAAATATCATAATACGATTGTGTGTCTCAGATTTAGTATTGTTGAATGTATCAGGGGAAGCTATGGTGAAGGATTTGTGGGACAAGCTAGGGACTCTGTACCGATCTAAGTCTCTGGTGAATAAATTGTTCCTACGGAAAAATCTCTATAACCTGAGGATGAAATTTGGAGACTTAGTGACAGAGAATATGAATGCATTTAATATTGTGGTAAGTCAGTTATTATCCGTTGATATTAAAATTCCTGATGAAGATAAGTGCATCATTTTGCTGTGTTCTCTACCAGATTCGTGGGATAGTCTGGTTAATGCAATAGGTAGCAATGCAACTGCCTTGTAGTTTGATGAAATAGTCTCATCCTTACTAATGGAGGAGATGATATGGAAAAATATGGAGAGCCAGAATGGTGATGCCTTGTCTGTACGAGGAAGGTCCAAGAACATAAACAAAAATAAGTCATGAAGTGGGAGATCTAAATTTTCAGGAAAACCTGTAAAGGTGTGCTGGAAATGTGGAAAGGAAGGGCACTACAAAAGGGACTGTAAATCTAAATCTCTTGACGAAGGAAAGGGATCTTATGTTGCTGATTCTGCAAAGGAAAAAACCACCTCAGATGAAGGTGGGGATGTGTACTAGGCTTCTTCAGGTACACATGTAGATCATGAGGCATGGTTTATTGACTTAGGTGCATCCTTTCACTTCACTCCCCATAGAGAGTGGTTCTGCGAGTATGAGAATTATGATGGTGGTGATGTCTTCTTGGGGGATGAGATGAAGGATAAAATCATTGGTTGTGGAAAAGTTAAATTGAATTTGGAAGCTGGATGATGTAGGTGTAAAAATAGTGTTCGAGAATGATGCCTGCAAGATGGTTCGGGGAGCACTAGTATTGATGTGTGGAGTTTGGATTGGAACTCTGTACAAGATGCAAGGTAGCACTGTTGTTGATGGGTGCAACAGTTCTATGGTTCCTGAAAGTGGAGCAAAAAATCTAGTGGTCTGTGGAGAAAATACCATGCTATGGCATCAAAGGCTTGGACATATTGGAGAGAAGGGCCTTTAAATACTTCATGGTAAAGGTATGGTAAAAGGTATGACTAATAGCTCTCTGGATTTTGATCTCTATGAAAGTTGTGTATATGGGAAGCAAAATCAAGTGACTTTCACCTCTAGTGGTAAAAGGGACAAACAGATATTAGAGCTTGTGCACAGTGATGTGTTTGGACCTGTGAAGGTTCCATCACTAGGTAAGTTTGTGTATTATGTATCATTTGTAGATGAATTATCAAGGAATACATGGATATATTTCCTTAAGAAGAAATCTGAAGTCTTTGACATGTATAAAGAATTTAAGGCTCTGGTGGAAAACCAGGCAGAGAAGAAGATAAAGGTGTAGAGGACAGATAATGGTGGAGAATTTTGCAAGAAGGAATTTGAAGAATTCTGTAAGAAGTGTGGTATAGCACGATAGAAGACTACTCCATACACACTTGAGAAAAATGGATTTGCAAAAAGAATGAACCAAACATTGATGGAAAGGGCAAGAAGCATTCTCATTGGTGCTGTGTTAGGACAGGAATTATGGGTAGAGGCAGTGGACACTGCATGTTACCTAGTCAATAGATCACCTTCATCAACGTTGGAGGATAAGACTCCAGAAAAGGTATGGATTGGTAAGAAACCCTCTCTTTCACATCTGAGGGTATTTGGATGTGATGCATATGTACATGTTCCAAAGGATAAAAGAACAAATTTGGATAGTAAATCTGAAAAGTGCATCTTTATTGGGTATAAGGATGGTTTAAAGGGTTATAAGATTTGGAACCCAGTAACAAGGAAGGTTGTGTACAACCAAGATGTGGTGTTTAGGGAAGTGAAAGATGTTATTAAACATGAACTTTAACCAAAGGAACCTAAGAAGATAGAGTTTGACCTTAAGGAGGAAGAATCAGACTCTACAGCAGAAGAGGAATCAGAAGATGAAGAGCCACAAACTTCAATTGTGAGAAGATCAGTTCAAGAAAGAAGGTAGCCAGAAATATATAATCCATCTGCTTTCTATTCAAATTTTTCTTTATCTATTACTGATGATGATCCCATAACTATGAAGGAAGCAATAGATTCAAAGTATCGCAAACTCTGGAAAGAGTCCATGGTTGATGAAATGGCATCTTTGCACAAAAATGAGGCTTGGGATCTAGTGGAGTTGCTAGCTGGAAGGAAACCCATTGGAAGAAAATGGGTGTTCAAGAAGAAGACAAATGTAGAAGGAAATGTGGAGAAATACAAATCTTGGTTGGTAGCAAAAGGTTATTCCCAGGTGCCGAGAATTGACTTTGGTGATATTTTTTCTCCTGTTGCAAAGGTAGCATCTATTAGATTACTTTTATTTGTTGTTGTTGCTTTTGATTTTAAGGTAGAACAGATGGATGTGAAGACAACATTTCTTCACAGTGATTTGGAAGAGGAGATCTACATGAAGCAACCAGAAGGCTTTGTGGTGAAGGGTAAGAAAGAACTGGTATGCAAGTTAAGTTAAAAAAGTCTTTGTATGGGTTAAAACAGTCACCAAGGATGTGGTATCAGAAATTTGATACATTGATACAAGGACTTGGCTTGACCAGAAGCAAAGCAGATCACTGTGTGTGTCTTAAATTAATTGGTGACCGTGTTATCTATTTGGTCTTGTATGTGGATGATATGTTGCTGGTTTGAAATGACAAAGAAATTATCCAGGATTTGAAGACCCAATTGCCCTCCAAATTTGATATGAAAGATCTTGGTGATGCAAACTATATTTTGAGCATGGAAATTAAAAGAGATCGAGAAAAGAGGAAGCTCTGGTTAAACCAAAGGAAGTATGTCGAGACGATATTGTAGAGGTTTAATGTGTATGATAGTAAACTGATGAAGGTTCATATTCATGTAGGTGTGAAGTTATCTGTTGAACAGTGTCCCAGGACATAAGAAGAGGAAAAGGACATGTCTCGTGTTCCATATGTAAGTGTAGTCAGTAGCCTGATGTATGCGATAGTTTGTACTAGACCATACACTGCACATGCAATGGGAGTATTGAGCAGGTTTATGTCAAAACCAGGGGAGGAGCACTAGAGAACAGTGAAGCGGGTTTTTAGGTATTTGTGTGGCACTAATGATTATGGTTTGTGCTACCAAGGAAGACCAGGATTGGACAGAGTGTTGGATATTCATGGTTTTGTTGATGCAGACTGGGCTGGAGATCTAGATCAGAGAAGGTCTACAAGTGGGTATGTGTTTAACCTATTTGGAATTGCAGTCAGTTGGATGAGTAAGAAACAATCTGTAGTGGCACTATCAACTACAGAGGCAGGATACATGGCAGCCACTCATGCAAGCAAGGAAGTAGTTTGGTTGCAGAGATCATGTTCAAGTATGGGGTTAGTACAGAGAGCTATAAGGATAGACTGTGACAACCAAAGTGCAATTTTCTTGGCAAACAACCCTTCTTCTAATTCAAAGACAAAGCACATTGATGTTCAGTATCACTATGTGAGGGATATGATAGAAGACAAAAAGGTGTTTCTGGTAAAGGTGGACACTTTTAAGAATACTGTAGATGCATTGTAAAAATTTGTGAGCTCTGAGAAGTTCTTTTGGTGTAGAAAAACAATGGGCATTGCAGGCCTGGATAAATGACTAAGCTCTCTTGTGGCCCCCGTGTGGAAAGAAAACAACAAGTGGGAGAATGTTGGGTTGTGTTATATTCTTTCCATGACTAGCCTCCCTAGTTAACGGGGGGTTTAGAGCGAGGGTAGAGCCCCCCCTTCATTGCACCGCTTGCATAGTAGGGGGTCACAAGGGGTTTGAGGGGGGTGGTTAGACCCCCTCTATAGGGTCTAGGGCAATGCCCTGGGGAAATTTTTTTTTTTTGACCCTATATTAGGTGGGCGAACCTACTTATGGTTTTGTGCATGGTTTTCGCACATGGTTTTGTGTGTCATGGTTTTCGGTCCATGGTATTGGATGCTTCAGCATCTATATATATATGTATTGTAACATTGAAATGAACATAACGAAAAATAAATATGGTAGTCCTGGTTTTGGGATCCAAGGGAAAATCTCTGTGTATATTTGTTTTATGTGTTATGCTCTCTCTATTATTTATTTTTTGTGTTTTAGAATTTGTATGTAGGTAATTTTTGTACGGGGTTAAAACCTACACCATCGACTTCTTCTTATAATCCTCTGTTGAGACTTCAACAACCAAGATTAGATCTTAATTGATGGCTAGGATTAACTTGAAGTCAATTCCGTGCGAGTTTCTAAAACATTTACAAGTTGACTTAATTAATTTTGATTAATTAGTGATATTCCCTAAGTTTAAACGTATGAAATATTTAAAAACTGACAAATAATCTAATTAAGTCATTTCTAGATGGAATTTCTAGAAACAATTTCTATGTTTTGGATATCTCATGTATTCTATCCTCTCCACAAATTTCCGTGGCTAGAACACATCTGATGCTACAAAAAATAACATATCATTCTCATATAGGCAATCTTATCAACCATCCCCCTATTTTAATTCTCAGCTCTTCTTACTCCACAGTAGGTTCTTCATTGCCTTGGTTTTTATATCAGTAAATTTGTTTGGGAAGGGATTAAATCATACACCAATAAGTTTCACCTGGTTAAATGGACTAATATGTGCACCCCAAAGTTTCATGGAGGACTTGGCATTTGAGACCCCATTTTAATGAATCAATCCATAGGAGACAAGCTAGCCTGGAAAATGAAATATCAACTTGAGTCTTGGTGGGCACAAGTTCTCAAAATTAAATATATACACCATGGCAATAAAAATGATATGGGACCCTTCCAACCCACTAAGCAAGGGTGCTCGATTTGGAACCTCATCACTACATTTGCTCATGTCCTTAGCGACCACCTCTATGGGTCCCTAGAAATGGTATGAAAACCCACATGTGAATGGATGCAATTTTAAACCATCCACCCCTTCATAAGTCTGAAGTTCTCCTCCTTCTAAATCAGTTCATGTGTAATGTAGGAAAAATGACCATGGCTCATTTCTCCACACGGGATGACTCAGAAAATTGGTTGGGATAGAATATACAGGATATCCCTTCCAATCTCCAGCCTTTGGTGGAAACTCTGAAAATCAAACTCATAGGATGTGATCCTTGGAGCCCACATGCTTTGGATAAACTAGGTTGGAAATATTCTTCTTACACAATTAAGGAAGGATATAAGGAGATCCTCTTCTCCTTGCAAATCCCTCACATGTCTTCTCTTTGGAGGAAACTTTAGCAAACAGATGATATTCCCAAAGTTAATACTTTTTGTTGGATCCTCTCTCACAAGAAGATTATGACCTTTGAAACTCTCAGGAAACAAGGTATCTGGGGCCCCTCCCATTACCTCTTATGCATGAAGCAAGAAGATTCCATCAACCACATCTTTCACTTGCATGTATACAAAATCTATATGGGCCATTGCCTTAAAAACTCTGCAATCCTAGTTAAGATGGCCTTCTAACCTCCACACTCTTGTTTCTTCATGTTCAAAATTATCTTTTGGCTCCTTCTTGAGAAAACCCTACTTAAGGAAAATATGTATCTCCCTTCCCAAATACCTTTGCTGGAAAATTTGGATATCTAGGAATAGTGTTATCTTTAACAACTCCCATGTCCCTCCTAGACCCTCTTCCCTAAAAGATCTTTCTTTTTGTCTAGAGCACACCTGGCCTTCTCTCTCTGCTCCAGACCCTACTATAGATATTCTTGAACAAGCATGAATGAACTCTCTACCCATTTCCACTCATATTTTCTCCTCTCTCTCCTCTAGCCCTCATCCAATTGAGAAAATTTGGCATCTCTGCCTCTCTAATGAAGCCTTTGAATATTGGAAAATAAGTAAAAATAGTTGGATCCTCAGCTTTAATGGTGCCTCCAAAGGAAATCTAAGGGTGGTAGGAGGGGGATATATTCTCACTAATCTTTATGGAAAAATATTATTCAAATACACATGGGGTCTACGTAAGTAAACAAATGATCAAGGCGAGCTATATGATCTTCTTTTGAGACTAATCATAGCTCGTGATCAAGGAATTATTGACCTCATCAGCTGGGGAGATTCAATGGTCATTATTCAACATTTGACCAATGGCACTCACCCCTGTAAAAATATCCTTATTCTTTTTCTCAAAATAATAAAGTGTACTCCCAACCTCATTCCCTTCATCTCCCTATTTTACATCCTCCTCAAGAAAAACGTCGAGGCAGGTTATCAAGAAAATTTAGCCTACCTTTTTAACTAAAGGGAAAAGGGAGATCAATGGCACCAAGGACCTATTTCCCATCCTATATTTACTTTTTCTTTCCCCTCACTCTAATTCTTCCCCTCCATCCCATCACATTAAGATTGCCCTTAGCACAATTAGAACTATTATATCCAAAGTTTTAAAGCCTTGAATATTGATTTTATGGCATATACTGCTAGTGACTCCCATGCATAGGAGGCCAATATATCTCCCCATGACCAGTGTTGTGAAGTATATTCTTGGATCATCCACTCAACGAATTGATGATGTTGGTGTGAATTATTACTCAAATCCTTAATTGCAATGAGATTGATCTCATGTGGGAAGCATGTATTCTCGGTGTTAAATCTATGGCCAAGTCTAGTTTATCCCAATACTTTATTTATAAATATCCAGTGATCATATATTTCTCCTCTGAATATCATACACTCTTCCCCTCCTCTAAAAGTGTGGTGTTAGCTTTCTCCTATACCTTGTGGCTCTTTTGCATTACATGTGACTCTAATTCCACCAGTCATCTTCAACTTCCATCATTTTTTCTCCTTTCTTGTTGGCTCTGCAAAGTGTTGCGAAGAGACATCTAAATTGGTGACAATGCTCTATTCAATAGATTTTCTCCCTCAGATTCCCTCTCTGAAAATATTAGTAATGTGTCTGGTGTGCAGGATGTCTCAAACTCTCTTTGGTTCGATGAAATTGGTTATGAGGTCAGTTCTAGTAGTCATTATTCCACTCTTCTTTGGTTTTATTTCTCTTAGGTAGTGAATTTTTCTTTGAATCTTTGCTTGAATTTCTTTGGTACTATTATTTTTTGGTTTTTATCGACTACATCACTTCTCCCTTCCCACTCCTTCAGTCATCCCCTCTAAATCCTTCAAGCTCTCTCAGATGTCTTCTGCTACTCTTGTTCCCTACACTTTCACTGTCGTCCTCTGATGCTCACATTTACTAGTGCCTTGATTTCTCCCTCCCTTGTGCTCCTCTCAGCCACCCCCACATCCCAATAATCATGTCTTCTAGCCAAAATTCCTCTGGATCCTATGACATCCCAACTCAATCAGCTTTTGCCCTAGATAGCCCCTCCATGCAGAAATTATGGATATTAAGTCCCTCTAGCAGGACAAATTATTAATCTTTGTCTATGATGAAATTCAATCCCTAAACCATAATTCTACTCGTTAGAAGGATGAGATTGATGCTCTCTGCAAACAACTTGAAGATATCTACCTCAAAGGCAACAATGTAGAAAATTAACATCAATCAAATGAAGCTACAAGTCCATCCTAGGGCCCTGAGAACATTGATTTGAATCAGTCAGCAAAAGAAGCTCCCCACTCTCCTCTATCATGAAAGCCTTTTATAAATTTATTTTTTTGTCATCTCAATTCTGCAGAATCTATGTATGTTGCAATGATATTGTAGTCTCTTTGGTCTATAGTTACTTAGTCTGGATAGTCTGTCCTCTCTCAAACAACCCTCTAAAATTGTTGAAATGTAATGACTTCTAAGGTATTTATTGTCCAGGTACAGATTTAATACAAATATCTACTCACTAATGTTTAAAAAAAAAAAAACTTTATGTTGCAATAGATGCTTATTAAGAAGAGGCATATTAACATTGATAAAATATGCTTTGGAAGTGATACCTATATAGTGGGTGTCATTGTATTTTATACCCAAAGGGATCTTAAAGCAAGTAAGAAAGTTGAGTTTTAATTTCCTTTACTCTAGATATAACAAAAATAAAACTTTATGTCGGTTTCCTAGATAAATTTTATATTTCAAAGGAGATGAGGTGTTGGGGCATAAAAAAATATACACCATTTTACAAGGGTTTTGGCTACCAAATGCATTTGTAAAATCATAGGAGAGGACTATAGTGTAAATTTATAACAAAAAAATACATATATCCTACATCAATAAAGGAATGAATTGGATCTAGTTCAAAATATTTTCAAAATGCTTCAATTATATGGAAGGTAATTGTGATGGCTTTCCCATTGGTGGGAGAATGACTTGTGTGGAGAGAGGGAATTGGTAATAGAATTATATTGGGAGATTATCGATGGGTGGGTATTGATGAATAATATAAATTACATAGGGACATAGTTGAAGATATAAGAGTCAAGAGTTACTTCTTTTTATATTAGGTAGAAAATATTGTAAGAAATTCTATTATGAGTTAGGAGCAACTATTTTTCTACACTAAAAACCATCAATATAAGGATAAAAGAGGAGGAAAATGTTTTTTTTTGGTTTAAGAATCATGTTAGGGGCGTACATACTCTTAACCTAGGATACAAGGTGCTTAGGAAAGAAGAAAAACCATAACATAGGAAAACTTATCCTAAATTTGGTTCCTGGTGAGCTACTTTCCTTGGTGAAGTAGCCCTATTTTGACAACCCAGTACAATGTTATTTGTTACTAGTGGGTATCTTTTGTCTTAGTGTCCATGATCCAATCCACTATAGCCTATTCAATATAGTCAGTATTGAGTTCTATTGGGGGCCAATTGCTTGGCTAACTCAGAGGTGTCCAATAGGGGTGGAAAATATGGTCGAAGAAACTCCAAATTAAATACTAGGAGCAAGCCAAGGAAAGGGGGATACATATTTTAAATAATTTTCATCCATGGCCTTTTTTATTGTTTAAGGACTATAATGGAGTGGTTTGAGCTTCCTATGAGGTCTTATGAAGCATTATTTCTGTAAATGCAACCACACTTTATCACCAACCTAAAACTTGTCATATCCTTTGACTTGAAGTTTTTTTTGTGAATTTGTATATATGGTTAAGTTTGATTGTGTTTTAACTTTAAAAGACTTATTTGAAAATAGTTTATCAGTGTCATAAATTGATAAAGGTTGAATGTAAATATTTCATTAATAATGTTGTTAATAAAATAACTATCTGGAAACTAATGTTGATGTTACACCTAGTGAATGAGTTATGGCTGCAAGTTAATTGTTGATATTGATTACCACTCATTAAGTCCTAGGAATTTAATATAAATTATTAAATTATTCATTATCATGGAATTAGTTGATTATTAACTTCTCTAAAAGAAATGAATTTTCCTTGGAAAGTAAGGAATTGGAGCTCATAAATGAGCTAGTAACTACCTGCCACATGTTGGGTGAGGTGGAGGTACTTACCAACTACCAACTAAATGGTAGAGAGGGTAATCCACTTTTATCATCTTATTTGGAAAAGGAGGCATGCAGATCTAATCTGGTGCGAGACAAGATAGAGGAAAAAGGTAATAGAGAAGAAGAACATGCAGTCTTAGCGCCTGGGGGGCGCGCTCCGGGGGGGGGGACACTTTTGTGAATGGTGTCAAAGGTTGGGTGGAGTTGGTGAGATTTTGCAACAGTTTCTAGGCTTAAACATTTGAATTCGGTGTCCTTAACCTTTTCTATATGAACATTTTCTTATTAATTATGGTATTTAAGAATATGTGCAATTAAATATGCATGCATATATGTTTTTATCATTTTGAATGAAAGTGTTAGTATAGCTAGTTTAATGAGAGATTTTAGAAATGTATAAATGGTAAATACATGTAATATAATATTAATGTATGGAAAAGAACATATGACATTGTTATACATAGATATTGCTATCGTGTGTTGGATACTTTCTTTGAGTTTATATGTACAATACACGTACATGAAAATTTATCTTGTTAAATACTCATGCAGAGAAGATCTTAGAGAACAATAAATATATGTGTTTATATATATACAATATTAGTATAGTATAAATAACATTATAAGATAGAGTAGCATTCAAACCTGAAATACTTTAGGTCATATACTATATATATATATATATATATATAATATATTTCAAGTCGGTGTCCTAAACCTTTTCTATATGATCATTTTCTTATGAATTCTGGTATTTAAGAATATGTGAAGTTAAATATGCATATATATATATATGTTTTTATCACTTAGAATTAACATGTTAGTATAGCTAGTTTAATGAGAAATATTTTGGAAATGTATCAATGGTAAATACACATACAATAATTCTGATGTATAGAAAAGAACATAATTCTTAAACATTTCAAGTTAGTGTCTTGAGCCTTTTCTATATGAACATTTTCTTATGAATTTTGGTATTTAAGAATATGTGTAATTAAATATGCACAGATGTATGTTTTTAGCATTTAGAATTAAAATGTTAGTATAACTAGTTTAATGAGAAAGATTTTGGAAATGAATAAATGGTAAATACATGTACAATAATTTTAATGTATAGAAAAGAACATATGATATGATTATACATAGATAATGTTGTGACGTGTTAGATACTTTCTTTGAATTTATATGTGCAATATAGGTACATGAAAATTTAGCCAGCTAAATACTTGTGCAGAGAAGATCTTAGAGAACAATAAATATATGTATTTATATATATACAGTATCAATATAGTATAACTATCATTATAAGATATAGTACCATTCAAACCCAGAATACTTTAGGTCTAATAGAACTATATATATACTGAGAGGGGGGATGAATTAGTATTTTTATTTCACTTAGTCTTCAATTTAAATTTTTGAAAAGTGTATGATATTGTTATTTAGACAACTTGTGTGTGTATGCACCTTCACTGAATTAAAACCATGTATGTGCATATTGTTAATTTTTCACAAATTTCATTAGTGATTTCCATCATTATTTAATTTTCCATTCATTATTCATTAATCATGAGCAGTAAAGAGTATATAACACATAAGAAACACATATGGTAACCAATATTTTAGGTGGAAACCCAATGTGGAAGAAAACCATCGTTCTTATCATCTATGTCTTCTTCTTTTATTATAAAGAAAATATTCTTACAATTTTGTACTAGTGTAGACCCTTACCAGCATGCAGACTCCTACATGTAGGAGGCTACAACCTTCGCTCATTCTCTAGCACCCACTGGATGGGAGGTACAACCACTTAATCAAGTTTCTCGGCTCCTACTAGAAGGAAGCTCTAACTCCCTTACTGAAGGCTCCAACCCTTGGCACTTTGTGTACTTCATTTCATAATTTTCACACTGGATCCATCTAAATCAAACAACCATCAAAACATGCAAGCATCCTTTCATCAAATTATCAAATTAGACCCACACTCAACATCATGCTCAATAACAATTAATAGTTATGAAACCAAACACTGAATATTGAATACCAATATTTTCTTTGCAACCAATAATTGATCAAACCAAGATACCAATCTATAAATCATTGATCAATCAACCAATCACTTATTGAATCATAAAACAAAAATTGATTAACCAAACTAATAACCACATTATCAAATACCATACATCCTTGACGAACAACATCAAATAACAGAAGATCCATTTATTTTCATAGCTAGAGCAGCACTACAAACCATAATCAACTTCAAAACATATACGCAACTGCCATTAAGTATATCCACGTATATATGCACTTCATGTGCATAAAACCTGTGTATAGATCTCAAAAATGAATCACTGAATAACTGAAAACTTAATCACTGAACCACTAGTCACTGAATATTTGAATTCCAATTATATATTTGCAACCACAACATTGACCAAACCAATATGCTCAGACCAAGATCTCAATCATCAACTAATCACTGATTAAATAAACCAATAAGAAAACTTTGATCAATCAACCAATCAGCAGCAAACAATACATAATCAATCTGCTGTCATGGCCAACCAGTATTACAAACCCTGATCAAATTCAACTCAGAATATATACATGATTGTCATCAATTAAAGTCGCCTATATACATGTTTCTCATGCATATGAAATACATAAATATTTAAAATCACCAAGAATTCTAAACCAAGCCATTTTGTTCAAAGTCAATTACATCCATAGTCATCGTATTGATCAGTCAACACCAAAATAACTATCTACAATCCATATCAAGCAACAATGTTAAAACTTATTAACTCAGTTTGTATATGTGACTATTCTAAAACATATTTGTGTATGTACATGACATTCAATATTATAACCCACGTATAGATCTCAAACTATTGAATTAAGTTGTCTATCCAAACACATCCCATGTCAAACATAGATCTTTGTTCACATACTGTTAAAAATCACATACCTAAGCAAACACAATTAGATCATAGCTAAACTATAAACATTGCTCCTACATTCATTAGCGACGTAAACATTTGCAAATCAACCAAGCATATCCATCAGTTTTCAGATCTTTTATATTTGATTCATCTTCTTACTCGTTGGTTCACAACTATTCCAAGTCAGATCACACATGAATACTTCATTACATTGTGCTCTTAACTCATTTATCTCCTTCTCCTTATAAAGCTTTTAGTATTACCAATACCACAAGCAAATCCTTTGGTAATGTTGTCGATAATTGTTGATTGGATCAAATAGACATTGTCATCACAATACTGTGGGTGATTGCCATGGGAAGAGCTACTAGTTTTCTAATTTCCATGGGTAGGATCACATACACAACTTTTTTTCATTAAACTTGCATATGTACGCAACTCTTCTTCACAAGGGTCATGTATACTTTTCAAAATTCACATTTTTATCTTTCCTCAAGTGAAACCCAGAATAAGGCTGCCAATACACTTCCTCCTTTTTGCAATACTTGTACCAATATTCTTGTCATCTACATTAGTTCCAAAATAATTCATATTATAACTAGGTTGATATCTGTCAGGCCAGGGTAACTCCAGAATGAGCAGGAGAAAAACTGATCTCTTATTCATTAGCTAACACACATTTATATACCCAAACATGACGGATCAGTTCATCTTCTTGATGACTGTCCAGTTCACCCATCCGTTTCGGATTAGGTGTCAACATTCCCCCC
>APFE030498052.1:5833-24349 GCA_000404065.3 Pinus taeda | reverse complement strand
ACTCCTTGTCTTTTAATTATAAGCCATTACCCTGTTTTGTTATGTAGTATTGGTACTGTCAGCTTAATTAGTTCCCTATGATCATGGTAAGCAGGCTCGTAATGAGACCTCTTATCTTTTAAATCATATATATTTTAGAATTACACTCTAAAAAATCATAAACCTAGTGGACGATGTGAATGCTTGACTCCTTAAGAGTTTATGGACGACAATTATAGAGTTGTAGATGCTTACTTGGAGAAAGTCTTTACCTTTTTATAAATAACCTTTCTCAGCTGATAAAACTCAAAATGATTTACTGTGTTGTCAAGGTTTGAAAGATTTCACACATTTAAAGAGGATTTCAGAGTTTCATTTTTTTTATCTAATTTCCAAAACTGTAATCATTTCCTTGAAAGTTTCTACTTTTTAAAAGAAAGTAGTCACAATATTCTTTCAAAGAGATTTTCAAAATAGTAAAAAACCAATGATTATTATATAAAACATTATTTTTAAAAGGAAACAAAATTTGCATAAATAATATGTACAGGTAAGAAGGGGTTACCTCCTTAGGAAAAGAATTTCTTTAAGATAAGCCCATTCACAGGAAGAGAATCTCTCTTTCTTGATAAGTCTTGTAGTATAAATGTTGATGAGCCTATCTTTTCAATGATCTGAAATGTTCCAGGCCACATCTTCTTAAATTTGGTATGCTTACCTTTGTCTTCATGTGCTTTGTCCCATTTCAAAAACAAGATCACCAATCTGTAACATTTTTGAGTTGGCTGAACTTGCATCAAAAGAAGATTTAACGACTTGCTGATGTTTACATGAGTAATTTTTGCCTTTTCTCTTTCCTCATCCAATTTAAGAATTTGATCAAACCTTAATTGAATAAAGGAAGAAGGATTTTCTTCAATGAATTGTACTAGGGCTGGAGATGGGAGGGATAAATTTGGTGGAATTACAGCTTCTTTCCCATACACTAAATTAAAAGGAGAAGTGCCTATTGAGGCCTTCTGAGTTATACGATCTGCCCATAATGAAAATATTAAAGTTTTATGCCAATTCTTTTGGTTTTGATCAACAGTTCTTTTAATAATCCTGATGAGATTTTTGTTAATTGACTCTACTAAGCCATTTCCTTGAGGATAGTAATTTGCAGAGTATTTTAACTTAAAACCTCTCTTAAGAGAAAATTCAACTACATTATTTCCAAAAAAATAAGATGCATTGTCAAAGATAAGTGTGTTAGGTAAACCAAACCTTGTAATGATGAACTGATCAATAAATTCGATAATCGCATCAGAATTGGCTACCTTTAGTGGAATTGCTTCTACCCACTTTGTGAAGTAGTCTGTGGCTGTGAGGATGTATCTATGCTTCTTGGAAGAATGTGGAATGATCTCTCCTATAATATCAAGCCCCCAATGTTCAAATGGTTGCTCAATGTTAACTAGTTGTAATGGAAATGATGGTTTCCTTTGTCTCTCGCTAGCAGTTTGGCATATCTTACATTTTCTCACATAGTCATGGGCATATTTGAACAAATTCGACCAATAATCTAGCATGTAGTATTTTGTGGGCTATAGTGTCTCCTCCAAAATGTCCACCTGCTGGGCCATCATGTAGTTCCTGCAAAATCGTTTGTGTTTCAGTTTTTTCAATGCACATTAACAAAACAGAATCATAGTTTCTTCTGAATAACACATTATCAATGATTTCATAGTGTTTGTCTTTTAACCTTAAGGCACGTTTGTTTTTGTAGCTGAGTTCAGGGGGAGCATATCCATTTTTTAAGTAAAAGATAAGATAGCATATTGAGATTCAGAGTCAATGATACTTATCTCATTTACTTGTGTAGTACAACATGAATCTTCATGAGCTGGTATATTGGAAGCTCCTGCGAGTAATCTGCAAAAACCTTGCCCTCTAACAATTTTAGTTGGTTTAATATCAATGTCATACTCTTGTAAAGTTGTTACCCAATTAGCTATTTTCTCTACTAATTCTTTGAACTAGCAATTGTCTCACTGCAAAGAATGGGACAATTACTTCAATGTGTGTTTTTAGGAGGAATGGTCTAAAATGTTTAACAAACTTAAACACAGTGAAGGCTTGTTTTTCAACTTAGGAATAATTAAGCTCAACACCCTGCAAATTAGAACTAATGAAATTTATGGGTGCTTCTACTTTTTTATCAATGATTTGTGTTAAAACGATAGCATAAGATGTTTCGGTGGCCAAAGTATACAAAATAAAATGACTAGAAAAATTCGGAGTACTCAATGCATGAGAATTAATGATCGCTTGTTTGATCGAGTCAAAAGCCTATTTTTCGTTATGTCTACATTTGAAGGCTAAATTTTTCTTAATCATGGATTGCAAGGGTAAAACAATATGAGAAAAATCAGGAACAAATCTTTTCACAAAATTTATCTGTCCTAAAAATGATTGCATAGATTTCTTATTATGTGGCAAAGGGATATTAGAAATTTATTTTACCCTGTCAGGATCAATGTATATGCCATTTTTGGATACAATAAACCCTAAAGTTTACCTTCATTAAAAGCAAAGAATGATTTCTTAGGATTTAAGGAAATCCCATATTTTTTGCAACATTCAAAGATTTGCTTTAAATCATGCAGATGATTGCTCTTTTCCTTAGAATAGACAATGACCATCCTATTGATCAAACCTTTGAACAAGTGATTGATAATGTTTCAAATGCTCCCAAAGGCAATGGATAGTATTTCTCACTTGTTTAATGATAATTTCGTAATCACCAAATACTTTTAGATATTGGATATTCAGGCCTATTGCTTTATAGAGACCTTGAATCAATGCTTCATATTTTGTAGTATTGTTGGTACACTTTAATTCTAATTTACATGATAACATTGTTTTTTCTCCTTCAATTATGACTAAAATGCATCTTGCTCCTGCACCGTCATTAGATTTAGATCCATCAAAATACAAAGACCAAAATAAAGGCTTATTTACAGGTTTATCTACAAGATCATCTACAACACTAACACACTTAGAAGTATCGGTACAGGAGAAATTTTTTATTTGTGATATGACACTATTAATAGGAAAAGGAGATTACTGAGCATTAAAATTCCCAAAAAATGATTCAGCCGAATAGTTTCCAAGAATGTTATTATTGAAGGCTACAGGTTGATTTTGTTCTTCAAACTCAGTTACTGTGTGAGTCAAATGTTTTTCGTGATCAATTCTGATTTGATTTGGTTTCCCATTATAGGGAAGTCACATGTGAGACCAATCAGTTGAAATATAACCATGAAGTTTTTCAGACCAATCTCTGCTAAGGATCAAACCATAAAACTTAGGGATGTTAGCAATTAATATATCAATTCTTTGGATAACCCTGGGATCAGAAGATAATCTAATAGTAACTGAATTTCTTTCTCCTAAAACTTGAACCTTATTTCGATCTAATTGGACAATATGAACTGTAGACTTCTGGGGTTCAATATATAACTTGGAGCAAACTGATGTTGGCATTATGTTTGATGAAGCCCGTGAATCAATCAAGCAATTATGCAAATTTCTATTGTAGATCTCATAAGTCAAGAGAAAAGGAGGAGTATGAGAATTTTATCTATCTCCAATTAAAATGGCATCGGTAGCATCCACCTTATCAGATGGTGGCTTACCTGATACTCTAACAACCTTTGATAATACACTAGTTTGAAGAGGAGAAGAGGTACCGCATTTAATTCTTTAAGCAACGACTTTTGTTGATGCTTGAGCTTGCTAAGTTCATGCAGAGAAATATTTTCTCGAGTCTTCTTCATATCTTCCACTACGTTATAATCCATGGAATCTGAAACTACTGCATTTTAGATGATGAGAGAGGGTTGGACTAAGATGGTTGATTATGGGGAGACACAACATGAGCTTTCTTTGCGGGAACTTTCTCTTTAGTAATAGGATTTGAGTTTTTCTTCTTTTGATTTGCTTGAATAGGTTCTACTATACTTTTACTTATGGTGTTTACTGGTAGAGCTTCTTGTTCACTTTCATTATCAGAGTTGGGTAGGATAAAGTCCCACATTCCATGACATTCAACTGTTTCACCTTCTTCTGTTTCTTCAACTGATAAAATTGTATCTTCTTATTCATCATCATCCAGGTTAGATTCTGCATTAGATATAGCATTAGGTGGTTTAGGATCAATTGGCTGATATTTTTTTAAGTTCCTAAATGGTCTTTTCATAGAAGTTTCGGCTACTTGCTTTTTTATTTCTACCATTTCATTGGACATAGTTTTAAGAAATTTTTGTAAGCCTTCCATGTCATATGGATCCTTGGTTTCTGTCTTCTTTGAATCATCTCTATATGTAACTTTCTTGGATTTCCTTTCTTATAGAGCGTTTTTATTTTCCAAAGCAAGGATACGTTTTTCAACAGCTATCACTTCCTTCATATTTTTTGCTAATGTTGGTTTTCCAACCCTATCAATGAAGATGGCTATGTTTGAAGGCAGAGCAGAAATGTACCATTCATTTTGGACCTCTTCACTAGGCTTGGATGCCGTAGGTATTTTATTCAACAACTTATTGAAGCGTGAGTTGAAGTCCTTAATGGGCTCTTTTGACTCGGCTTTTGGGTTGGAGAGGTCATTAATCAAAGTTGTTGTTGACCTATCGTCTCCAAACTTAGTTAGAAATTGCTCTTGGAAAGCATCCCAGCTATTGATAGAACCTGGTGGTAACAAAAAGTACCATGATCCTACTACTTCTTGTAGAGTGTATGGAAATATTCTAACCACAACATCTTCTTCCGTTACTCCATTCAGGTTAATCGATAACATGAAATTGTTTATATGTTCTTCCGCTAACAGGCCATTGTCAGGATTAGATTTGGGTAGCCATTTTTTAGGATGTGCTGGAAATTGGGTCAAAGGTGCAGGCATTCTGACAACTCCTGAGCTGGTCCATGGCCTTGGTTGAGGTTGATTACGTGCCATTGTTAAGCTATTAGTAGAAGAGGGTGATGAAGTAGTTGAAAGTGATTGGGTAGAGGATGTTGAAGTTCCTATACCTGTTTGGGCTATGATTTGAAGTTGGGAAATAGATGTATGACCTTGCAATGGTATGGTGGAATTGACGATGATGAGGACAAAGTCTCATTGTTAGATTCTAATGGTGTCTTCCTAGCCCTTTTTCGACTTGGTAGAGGGAATTCAACTGGTGGAATGCCAGGCTTTTCACTCTTTGCCCTAGTAAGTGGCTGCAATGGGATATATTGGGAAGTAACACTACCTTGGGATAACTCAGACTCTTCTTGGGATATTGAAATCCCCTGGAGTTTATGAATCAAATATTGTACTTCAGGAGGTTTAGGAGAAGAATTGTCTGACTTGTTTAGGGTTTCAGTAGTGGGTTTTGTATTTTTCTTTTCAACATCTTGCTTAGGAATAGGAGATTTAGAATGCGAAGGAGAAGTTGGAGGTTATGGTGAGGGAGTTTTACCCTTAGAATGGCTTATAGATTTAGATTTACTCACCATTCATAGTCAGGCCCTCCTTCTAGCGCCAAAAATGTTGATGCCTCTAAAATCGTAGCACCAACATTGGGGGATAACCACCTAGTCCGGACCTTAGTGCAGCTCCTTCTCCATTTGGTATGGTGGCTCCAACTGGATATTATGGGACTAGTTTCCCAATAAAGTATGATTTGATGAATGGGTGTTTTAAATGTATAAAAATATGATAGGTGGTTTAATCTATAAGCTCTAAAATATACATATATATCTATATAACTTGGGTGATCTCATAATAATGCGACTCTTGATGATTCCTAGCAGACAAATGATAATATAGATTATTCACTTATCTACAGAAAGATGCATTTAAATGATGATTACTTTGAATAAGAAATTAAAAAAGTAATGTGAAAACATATCGCATAACATAGTAATATTTATCATTGACATATGTATACAATATAACAATTCTAGATCATTCAAAAATGAAATAATACAAAGTTGTTTGAAACATGAGAATATATCAACAATAACAAAACAATGGAATACTATTTACATAAAACAAGATGAAAAGAACAACGATAGAAGTACCATATGCATTTGGGTCTCATTATGCAAGTAACAATCTGGTTCAATCTTCCTATTCTGAAAACTCCAAGAAGATACAAAAATGCAAGTCTTTATGAAGCTCTTTCACAACAAGTCTGAACCTCGATCCACGACTTATAAAAAATAAATTAATAAGTGCAGAAGTGAAAAATTCTCAAGTATAGTTTTATACAAATTGAGGACCCCTTCTAAAATAACATGAAAGGGTATTTATAGTAAAATTAAAAACAAACTGTCCATAAAAATTGTTGAGAGTTTTTGGAACTGCCTTCATCAAAATATGGGATTTGAATTTCAAAAATAGAATCGTGATAACCTTTGAAGAGATTCAACTCATCTATGTTTTCTCTTGTATCTTCAACTGACAAATCGAGAGCATGGTTTGGATTTCTGGAGGATGACTCATCTTGGAGTGTAATTGTCCTATGTATGTGGCATTTGAGAACTCGAGCATCACGCGATCAATGGCATCAACAAGGCACTTGATAGTCATCTGTTGGCTGTGTGGCTTGAACACAAAGGACCAATGCACATCCCAGTTAAGACTTTCTACTTTGTTGAGCTTCTCCTCGTTGGTGTCCAAATATTGCTTCCATTACTTCTCTAAAACTTTTTCCTTTCGAAGATTTCTTGGGGAACAATCAGAAATTAAATTGGCACTATATAAGTTATCATTCACTAGCTCAATAACATTATTCATTATAGCCCTAGCCCTAGAGGTAGCTCTTTATGATTTTATCAACTGTGTTTCCCATTCTGAAAACAATATCTCTTTAGGAGACTCTTCAATTTTAGGTAATTTAGCAACTCTTCCATCTTTTGTGCTTTGCCAGGAGAGATAATTTGTGACTTTATCATCCACATCTTCAAATTCTAACCTGGTATTAACTACTTGGTTAATCGGTGATGTCATTGTGATGCATAATGGATCAATAAGAGATATTTTCTAGCAGAGTAGATTCAGCTATTGAGATAAAGCCTTATTTTCCTGTAAGGCTTCCTTCTTAAACTCTTCAACCTTGGGATAATCTTTGCACTGTTCCATAGAGAGTTGTAACTATGTGATTTTCTCTTCCTTAGATTTAATCTCTTGCTCATGTGTCAATTTACGTTGCTTGAGCTCTTGAGATGAATGTTCTTGTCTTTGAATGGCCTGCTAGTCAATTTTCTATTTTTCCAGGTTTAATTGTTCTTCAAGCTACTCACTCTTTTGTTTCTATACCGCTAACTATTATTCAAGCCGATTAATCTTTTGATCCTTTTGTTTGATCAATTGATTAACTTCATTTGCCTTATTAGTTGTAGCAGCTGTATATGCCCCTGCAAATTAAGATCACTTAGTCAAATCCTTAGAAGGTTGACCTCTGAATCTTTCCATATGACATTCGTAAATTCAGATTGAAGAGTTGTGGATGATGTTTGGTCTATTTTCCTCTTTTTCCTCTACCTCTTGACTACAACCTCATGTTTTGGGCTGTAAAACACATCCAAGGGTGGAATTTCCTCAATGTTCAATGTAATCTCTCCTGAAGGATTTTCAGGGATTATTTCTCTCTCTATTTTAATTGTGCCTTTGTTGGGTGTCTTTTCAATCATAATATCAGGAATAATGGGTTGTTGTGTTCTTGGAGGTGCTGATGTGATAATGTTTTGAGGATCATTATGACTTTTGTTCTGTTGATCAAATTTCTCCCATTCTTTAATCAATATGGGATCAATGTGAACATCAGTGTTTAGTTGTTCACTGGACTTATCATTTGTTTCAACTTCTCCAGAAATCTTTTCTATAACCTGCTCTCCACTGTGCTCTGCTTGCTAAATGATTGGTGTTGTACTTAATAAATCCAGAGGTACTGCCAATAACATTTGTGTTATGTATTCAATGAATTTGTCCATTTGCTCAGCACCCAATTTGAATTTTGCCAGATGAATTACTGTTGAGAATAACTCTGCTGAAGCAAATAAGTCATCAAACTCATCTTTCTCATGCATGAAATTTTTAACTTTCATATAAGTGGTGAAATTGAAAGCAATCTTATTTGGCTCATATTGTCTTTTAGGGATAACAGCTAGACTTAGATCCTTTGTCTTGTCTGCTTCTTTCTCGCCATGTTTAAAATCATGCAATGAGTAGGTGCCATAGCGAAGAGGAAAGGGAGGCCACAACTGTTTCTTGGAGTTTTTAAGATTTCTAGACATCCCTTTTTCCACTATCTGGTAAGCTGCTTCCCTGGCTAATAACTTATCTGGAATGTAAAGTGGAAGGACATGAGGATCTGTAATGTTGCCAAAAACCCTAACATAGGTGAACCTCTCTTCCGTGAACCAATTTCTGATTGAGGTTAAATCAATGCTAGCCTCGTGAGACAGCCGAGGAGTAGATTTATTAAAGATAGCTCGATGGACGGGTAAAATGAAACCATGGAAAATCCTATATAAATTATTCTTGTATTTAGACTTCCATAATTATTTATGGTAAATATGAATGGGGGTTGGATCTTGAATAGTCCATTTCCAACCTAGTATGCGAAAGTCAGGATTAAAACAAATTGTATCAACTATGTAAGCACTCATATAGAATGGGGGCACAACTCGGGTAGTGACAAATCTATTCTTTCTATAATCCAGTATTTGACTAGCCATTTTATCCTATAGGATAGTTTCCCAATCCATGACAAAGGATTTTATCACTGCTTCTATCAATGGAACCATTTCAATAGAAAATCTAGCAGAATCGAGGCTTCCAAAGAGTCTACACATCATAGTAGCAACATAACAATATGGAGATGCTAAGGAGTGCAAAAAATACATATTGGATGATTCATGTTTGTGCTTGTTAGGAAAGTGTCTCCATTGCTTGATAGGGTCTGATTCTACCTGATTCTCCTTGGCGAAAGCTTCGAGGAATGATCTGGGTGCGACTTCAAGACAAATCGAGATAAGAGGTTTTAGTGGTTTGGAGGGCTATTCTAAATTCTTTTAGCTTGATCTCTTCTAGATTGGATTGAAAGATATGGAAGGGTTATAAGGTTAGGCTGTGATTAGATCCTTGGTCAAGGAGTGGTATGAGACATAATTGTCACAAGAACTAATTGATACACTTAGGGAGCATCGATTCTCTAGAATTTCCCATATCAATGATCCTATTATATACTACCCTTTGGCGTCAAAGGTTGGTTGTTTGTGACAAACTTACATATTCATGGGGTTGGTTGAATTGATCTGGGCATTAACTCTGGATAATGCATATACACCAAAATTAGGATACATTCATCTAAACACTCTTGCTCAAAATGTGGAGACTGTATGGCGGTGGAGAGTTTTTTGGAAGTTGAAATGCCCCTCAAAGACACATTTATTGGTTTGGTTTATCATTGAGAAAAAAGTCCCTACGAGGGATGTTATGCAATGTAGACACAATATTGGTCCAAGGTGGTGTGCTTTGTGTAAATGCAATGTGGAGTATGTTGGTCATCTGTTTGTTTAATGCTCCTTTACAAAACAAGTCTGATTAATTTGTAGTTATCTTCTCGGCGAGTAGTGCGAATGGGAGGGTATATCATTTGAAAAGATATGGAAAGCTTGAGTTGAGAATATGGAAACTAAACTTGTTAGAACCCTTCCTCTCATTTTTATTTGGGGTATTTTAGAAGGTTTAGCCATCCTTTTTCACTATCCCGAGTCAAAGGTGCCTGCTAGTGGTAGGACTATGTTAAGTGAAAATTTGGATGTCAATATCCCTTGGGGTTTTTTCGACGATGCTTCTAAAGGAGAGGGCTCTCTTTGTGTGGGGTGGTGCATATTCCATTTATCCAAGCACCATTCCTTTCATTTCAAGATGAAATTAGGTCGTGGTACAAACAATTGGGCAAAGTTATTAGCGTTCAAATCTCTTATATCTTTTGCACACGAAAAAGGGTGTGAACAGCTTCAATTATTTGGGGACTCTTTGCTGGTGGTGAATAGGGTCAATGAGATTCAATTGTGTTGGAACATATCCTTTGTTCATAGACTAAAGGATATTTTAACACTAAAACTTGTTTTTAATTCCTTCGCATGCATGCATGTTTACAGGGAGCGGAATGGGACTACTAGCAGGATTTCTAGGGAAGACTTGCACATGGATTGGGGGTTATGGAAGGTGAGGAGTTGGTTGGGGCATAACGCTATACATTTTTTCACAGGCCTTTTATTGACCACATCCTACTTGCTAATCATGTTTAATTTTCTTGTTCATAATATCTTTGCTTTTGCTTTTGGATATTTTCCAACACTTTTTTACAAATAGTTTTTGTATACTTTTTTTTTATAACTGTAACAATGGTTGATGCTTAAGAACACTATTACAGTTTTTATTTTTTTACTGGTATATAACAATTGCAAATCCTCTCATGGACATGACAACAACATTTGTTTTTTTTTTTTCATTTTTTTCTTTCGCTTTGGTTTATATACCAATATAAGATTTTGGTGTATTCACTATAAATACACACTTATGTGTATATAAAAAATGTATATTTAATATATATATAGATATATTTATTCCAATAAAAACATATAAATCTCAACTCTAGTAAAAATAGACATATATTTTTAATCAAATTAAAACAAATAAACACTTTAGTAAAAGTGGGCTTCATTTTAAAAAACACTTTCTTAAAGTTACTTTTAAAAAAGGAAAGCGGAAATGAACTCCAAGCAAGTTTTTGGGTCCAAAATCCTACTCATAAGACCATAAGTCATGCTAGTACTTTGACATTAATATAAAGTAAGACGAGGCTTTATGGACCTTTATTACATTGCCCTAATTAAACACAAATATTATCCAATTTAATTAGATTTCTCATAATAGATTTATAATTTTGAATAAGTGAAACGTGAATATAGTGAGTTAATCACGCCATAAAAAGTGTGTGACATTGTTAACATGGGTCCCACGACGATTGAATGAAGGGAAGTGGATATTAGATACAGAAACTTTAGGAATCTTACACGGCTTCAACTTTTTAGGCTGCGTATCACGAGCAGTGTGAAACTTGACAATGACATGGCATATCGTTTGCAGAACAGGAAGTGGCCACTACCAAACTGATGCCATTGCCACCTCAAATATCACTACTAATCAAGGGATATCTTCATCACAGATACAAACTAATCTCCACCACCATGAAAACCAATTTTTCACAGGTCCAATAGTTCTAAAATCATTTCTAAAAAAAAATTAGCCACATAAAATGCATACCAAATCTCTTATCCATAAAGGCATCCTTTGAAACCGAAACTGCTATCCTACCTAATATTGTTTTTAATCCTTGCAAATCGGATTTTAATAAAACAAAAAAAAAATGCAATGGAAAATACACACATTAATTTAACATAGAGATTGTATTTTACAAATCCAAAAAAAGAATAACCGCTAAGATTTTTTCAATATATTTTTTTGTACAGTATTGCAATACAATATATATTTAATGATGTACATAAATTGTTAAAATATTTACCATAGATTATATTTTAACCGTCTTTCCCTTACCAAAACTACAAAACCACGGTTAAAACAATTGTGTGCTACAAACTAGGGTATTTTTTAAGTATTAATTATTATGCCTATGTATAGTAATATAGACGATAATTTTGATTTGGAAATTCATACATATAGATTGTAGGTGAATATTCAATAAAAACATGCTATTTACTTTTCAAATTGGTATATATTTGGTGTATTTAATCCATTTAATCATATATATGTAAAAAAATAGGCGAAATTTTCACCAAATTGGCGAATATTTTTTTCATTTAATGTCCAAAAAATAGCTAATTTGCAAAATTTTGCCCTTCAATTTTTCTCTGCACAAAACCCCTACAAGTGAAAACTATGTGCTAAAAATTACCAAAAAGAGACACAAAAAATCACCCGAAATTATTCTGGGGGAGATGCTCCCAAACCCATGCATGGTCAAGGGAGGTGGGGGAGGGAAGGGCTTTGCCCTCCTTGTGGCCCCCTAGTGTGCATGATGCAATGTACAATGTGTCATGACATACATGCAAATAATATAACACATACCGAACACATCCCATCTCTTCTTATCCTCCCTTTCCTCCTAACAAGATCCACAAATTAACTTGTGCCTAAATTGAACAGTGTCAAATTAAATTCCCTTGCTATAATTGTGATGAAAATATTTTCCTAGGTGTAAATGTAAGGGGCATAATGAAACACCCCAAGGCCTCCTACCGTCTTTTGGTGTGCATGGTCATTTTATTCCTCTAATGCCTACTAGCCTTCCCCACAATGTTAACCTTATCATCACCCATTTGCTTGGAAAAATGAAATTGAAAAGATTGTTCAAGAATTGTTAGTTATAGTTGTCAATTTCCCTAGTACCAATCCTTAGTCCTCCCTTGTTGTCATGGTTATTGAAAAATGAGGCACTTGATGCATGTGCCCTAATATTTGTGCTCTCAATAGAATCACTATCATATGTCCTAATTCCAATAATTAATGATTTCTTGGAGGGCTCAATGCTTGAATTTCATCCCCAACCATGTTTAAAGAAATGGGACTCATACTTAGAGCTTAAAACCTTCCAATGGTGCTTGTATCCCAACTAAGAGGGATATGATACTCACAATATGTATGGTGTGTGATGAGCACCAGTATTGCATCAATAATGCTGCAACTCCTAGGGCTTCTTACTTTACTTTTATCAACCCCGTAGTTCGTAACAAACTTGGAAGTGACGGTGTTGTACGCACAAGTACTAGCTCTTATTGCAGGCTGTCACTTGGTTCGCTGCCACAAGATCACTAGGAGCTCAAGCCAGTTTCTATGAATTTCCAGAAGAAGCTTTTAACCATGATGAAAGAAAGCTAACTCTACAGAGGCTATTCTATTTGCAGAAAGAGAAAGAAGACTGGAATGTAAGGCAAACCCTAGCAAACCTTAATTTATCCTTTGCCCTAGCAAACCTTAATTTATCCAACTAACCCTACTTTTGCAGAAAAGAGATAGAAATTGATGCGATGAGTGCTATTGACTACTGAAAAAGGTAAATTACATTTATTCAAGCTACTTCTGAAAAGAAATGAGAAGAAAACATCTTTTTGTGCTTTTGAGTGTTTTTATGTGAAATTATTATGCTTGCAATTTATCGAGTTGTGATTATGTAGAGGTTTGGTGGCAAAGGAAGATGGACTTGGTTTTTGCAGAGGTGGAGGAAGGTATGGAGAGGTCTTAAGAAGCCCCTAGTACCCTTCTGAAGACTTCCATTGCAATCGGATTTCGAAAAACCACTTACAGGGAATTCTACAGGAGGCTGCAGGAAATCTGCAAGAGGATCTATAGGAGGAGGCCGAGAGCTATTTTTGGAGGTTTTGAAGGTGAAAAAATGATGGGAAAGGGTAACTGAAGGCTAGATGAAGTTGTTGAGGTGTTTGGAGCTTGTCAAGGAAGATCAAGAGGGAACATGATGGTTGGGTTTGTTCAAATGGCAAGAGGGAAGCTTATGGAGAAAAATGCAGAAATTAGGGCAGATTGGTGAAATGTTGCGAATGACTTGGTGAATCTGTGAGAAGTGAGCTGATGTTGGCTGCTTTATGGATGTATGGTGAGATGAGGTGTCCTGCAAGAGATCTGCACACCTACTTACAAAAACTGATCAAAGAAAGGACTAACTATACCATGAAAACAGAAATTTCTCTAGCTTGACCGAATTTCTGGTCTACAAATAGAAAATGTTGAACAATAACCTTTGAACAGAAAATCATGCAGAGAGATCTATTATAAAAGAATAGGAAATGATCTAGGCAACTCAATCTGAAGCAATACGTTAATCTTTCCAAATCAAGTCATCCCACTAGAAATTGCATGGGAGAGCAAAACTATGTTTTTGGTGGCAGTAGTAGTGCCTTGACCTCAAATCATAGTCCTAGAGAGGGAGATAGGAGATCAAAGTCTATTGTTGGCCTTTTTGAATCTTAGTCTGTCACTGCATTAACCTACTTGAGCAACTGAAACAAAAACAGCTATGCAAACCATCAAAAGCAACCTAATCTAAACAAAGTAAAATGAATCTATGTAATAGAAATTAACTCATGAATTGAAGCAAAAACATATAAGTACAAGGCAAGAGGTGTTGGGCAACTTGGGTTGGGCCCTAACTCAAGAGCTTCAACCCTCTGAAAGAGATCAGTGCTGGCTCAAAAACTGTTTCATCTCCATTATCAAAAGTAAAAGTCGCATTACATAAACTGTTCTAAAAAAGGAAGCTCAAAAATGAGCTGACAAGTGTTACACAAAAGTGCGAAAATTCTACTAATGACTAGCTAACCTACTGAAGCTCTAAGCTCCCCTATTTATAAAAGTGGGATCCTTTAACAACCCTCCTAAAATCAAGGAGCTCGGCTTCCCAAAAATGCAGATAAACATCAGTCCTTCTTTACTTGCTCAGCTGCCCCTTGGATGCACTAATGTGGCTACTTGTGCTCCAAGTTTCTGATGGAGAATTCGAGGTAAGGGTTCATAAATGAAGGGGACACCCTCCTACAAATCCTCTCCCTTGTTTCTCTCGAATATTGGCTTCCAAATGCTCATTAAGCCTTTGAATTTGTCCAAAAACTGACCAAAAATCTGCATAAAGCACACATTAGACTTCATGGCATAATGACTAACCCAATTCACTCTATTAGCATAAATATAATAAAAAACATGCAATAAATTGATGAGAATGGTGGATTAAGTCGAATTAAGAGGAAAAATGAGCCCATATAATTACCCATTTCTGGGGCTCATCATTACCCCCCTACTGAAGGTGTTGCTCATCCTCTGAGTAACTAATCCATCTCCTCAGCCTTGATGGCCTTGATGGCCTCCCTGACATTCCATGGCTCAGATATGAGATCCTCTTACCTATCATGGAATCCAGCTTTTTCATCCAACTTTTCCCACCGTTGTTTTTCTTTTTCTTCCTTTGTGCCTTCTAGTAGTCCTTACAACAATGGAGGACTTAGCTTCAAACCAATCCAATGGACCTTCAGACTTTGCATAGAGTGCTATACATGGGCACTCTCCTTAGTGCTTCTCTCATTCTGTTTGGGGAGTGGTACTCCCTGATCTATACGCTGTGGGGTAGTGTGTTCCACCTTCTCATGCAGGCATGGATGCAATCTTCCCCAAACAATCTTTCCATGTCTTCAAAATGTGCAATAGCCTAAGCTTGCTCATTGATGTACTTAAGGGCACTTTGAGGATCAACTGCAAGTTGTTGGTGAGTGCTGATGAGAGCCATAGGGTCTGATGGTTCTGCTTTAATCATTAGAGGTTCATTCTACACTTTTTCCATCATTTTCTGGATTTCTGCTACTCTCTTGTCCTCATGACTCCTCCAGGATGCCATGGCCATCAACTGTAAGTCACCCAACTTTGCATTGGGGTCCCATAGGTTCATATTAGAAAGGGCCATGTTATGTAGATAAAACTTTGCCAACCTCACCTTATCCTCTACTGAACTTTGTTCACACTAGTCTATGAACTTCCCATAATTCTAGAAAGTTATTGTGCCCCTCTGGGCCAGGGTCTTGATCTGAAATTGGAGCCACTGATCCTTGAGGTGCACTACATATGATTTAGCTGGTTGCCTACACTGTAGTGCCTCCATAGCCCAACTGGCCATGTAGACTAATTGGGGTTCTCTTTCCTGTAGTTGTCTTCTTAAGATTAATATCTCATTTTCTGCCTGGGGTTCCCTCTGTTTCTTCATCTGTGGTCTTTCCTGTCTCTGCTAGCTTTGTTTCTTCTATCCCTGTTTTGGTTTGTTCCTCTTCCTGCTTAGTTTCTGCCTTCTCTGTGGTAGCCTTTTTCTATACTATCTTATGCTTTTTATTTCTGTCCCATGCCTCTTCTTTTTCTCTATTGTGGTCTTGTTCTTCTCTGTTCTTGGCTCCTTCTTCTTTTTTGTTGTAGCCTTATCTTCTTTGGTGTCATGTTTCTCCTTCCTAAAATTGCGTTACTTCTTTGTATATGTGAGTATGAAGGTGGTGAAGGAGACAATATCTCAGAACAGAGAGTAGATGAAACAATTTTTTTTTTAAGAAACAAGCAGAATTTTGAATGAAATTTCCTCTTTTACAGGCTTAATTTCTCTATAGTTTCATCACTCCTATTCGTAGATGTGAATACCACAGTGGAGAAGGGGATAATACTTCAGCACAAAGAGCAAATAAAAAGACTGTTTTTTTAATTTTAAGAAACAGACAGAATTTCGATTTCAATTCTCCTTCTTTTTCAACTCAATACTTGTTGGAAATCACTTCACCCTTTGTATATATGGAAATGAAAAGTGGGTTTTCACCAAGCCTACCTTTTTCAGCCCGAATTTGAAAGAAAATCCCAGTTTTTCTTCTGCAATGTTACTCACTGGACCTCCTGTAGAGAGGCTCCTATAGAACTCTATTTCTACTCCTGTAGAATTTGATAATGCTCCTGTAGAGCCCATAAGTGGGCAGGTCCTGAAAATGACAGAATTCAACTGTTTCAAGGCTCTAGAGGTGGTAAGGTTGCTACAGTCGAGAGCACGTCAACACAAATGAGAACAAAGGTGGTGAAGGCGGTCGAGTGCAATGTATTTAAGCTTACAGGGGAGTTCTACGGTGATGAGGTGAGGTGGAAGGAAGGGTACGTTACCCTCATCGAGACCATTGGTCCCTACTTCAGTGTCATTATGAAACTTTTATGCCACCTACCGCAATCATTTCCATCATTCCTGTTGGATTTTTCCACTACCTGTTCTGAGACTTTTTCGAGTTAACTAAACACACGTGATGAGTGCACCCGCTGAGCGTTGTTTGAACTGTACGAGGGTGGCTAGTTAGCTAGCCACCGATCTAGTTTAATCGCAACCATCTCATTTTTCCATGTAGTTTTTAGATCATACAGATGCAACAGCAGAATGTGTTTAGTCACTTACCTGAGATCCGAATGCATTTGTTGTGAGGTGCTATGGCTCCTTTGACTGTTGCATGCTTGTATTTCCCTTGCTGCATGCTCTCTGTGTTTTGATGTGTGGTTATTTTTCTTGTGTAGGTATCCTCTGGCTGGATCTAAGCTACAAGAGTCTGCTTCAACCTTTAGATTTACACCCTCATGCTGCTGATGCTAGATTTTAATGGGATAGTGACTTTTTTGTCCATATCTCTGAAACGGTAGACTCGATTGACCTAAAATTTTCTGAACATGTTTCCATCATCATTATGCACCTCCCATAGAAAATTTGTGGTCAACAGATGCACGGATTTCAAGAAAAATTGAAAATGGTTGAAGGTGATGGAGGCCGATTGGAAACCATGCACTGGAATTGGCTGAAATTGCTTGGGCATGTTATTATCACCCATATGCATCTCCCCATGAAACAGGTTTTTAAATGGATGCATGGATATGGAGAAAATGCAAAAATGGCTGAAGGTGATGGAGGCTAATTTCTTGGAAACCCTACACTGGAATTGACTAAAATTGCTTGGGCATGTTGCCATCATCCCTATACAACTCTCCATGAAACAATTTTTTAAATGGATGCATGGTTTTCAAGTTAGGGAAAAATCAAATAACTGCTCTATGTATTCTTGTATCAGAGCATTCTGTAGTTTTTTGGACAGTAAGAAAAAATGAGCTTGGGTTGTAATGCAGACTTGGAAATGATGGAAGAGAGGTTTGAAGATTGCAGGGGGATTTATAAACCCTTTATGAAGTTTCCTTGTTCCCCAAACTACTTTTAAAATCCATTTCTAGCTCTCTGTAATTTCTACAGGAGTTTCCTGTAGAAAACACAGTTTTCAGAAAAGAAGCACAGTAAGGTGGAAAGAATGTCAAGAGTGACGGAGAAGGGCGAGAGAAGGTAGGATAGGTGTTGTTATTGGTTTCAGAGCTTTCTTGGCACCTGCTGCTGCTTCCTAGAGTTCTCCTGTAGACCTGCAATATAAGTGGAAATTCATTTTTCTTTTTCTTTTTCTCTTTTTTTTTGAAAACAACTAGGGCGCCTCAAGGAGGTTTTCACCTTAATTCCCTGCCCTAGGCGCCTCCAAGGGAGGTTTTCACCCAGGTGTTGGCTAGTTGAATTGTTTATTAATTAAACAATCAAGTACCACATTAATTGTCAACCTGGGAAAGTCTTTTATTCCAAAGGCTACCGCGTACTGTATGTACTTTGATTCTAAAAGCATTGAGAGCTGTAGTATACTTAATTCTTACGCTAAGTTATCACAGTGCTGATAAAATACAAGGAATTAATTAAAATTACAAATCTGGAAAACAAAGAGATGGATGCTCTGTTGGCAGAGGATCAGGACCCTATCCTCCAGGTGAGGACGTTCAGCACCTGCCCCTGGAATCAGATTGCTAACACACACTGCACTCAGATTCAC
>APFE030498046.1:33904-66218 GCA_000404065.3 Pinus taeda | reverse complement strand
TTAATTGTCAACCTGGGAAAGTCTTTTTATTCCAAAGGCCACTGCGTACTGTTTGTACTTAAATTCTAAAAGCATCGAAAGCTGTAGAATACTTAGTTTTTGTATTAGGTTATCACAGTGTTGATAAAAATAAAAGGAATTGATTAAAATTACAGATCTAAGAAACAAGGAAATGGATGCTCTGTTGGCAGAGGATCAGGACCCTATCCTCCAGGTGAGGACGTTCAGCACCTGCCCCTGGAATCAGATTGCTAACACACACTGCACTTAGATTCACCGGTGAAACATGCTTGCATAACTTCAAATAACTTAATAAAACAGAGTGCTAGCAAAACAGAATTGCAAGAGGTAATGCTACGGAGTCCAAATAGAGTATCTGCAAAAAGAAACTATCGCACACTTACACACTTGACAGCAAAGTAAATGGGTGAATCTTGTGAGGAAAGTGGGCCCAGTCCCTCTCACAAGATTCCCCAGAATGCGAAGAATAGCTTAAATACTCAGAATGTTCTTCTATTCATCTGTTAAAAATTTGAGTACAGTAAAGTTCAGAATTTCTGATATTCTTACAAAATGCTCTTACAGACTACTCCCTGACTAATGTAGATGTCTCCTCTTTATAGAGGAGACATCTATTACAATAGATTGTTACGGTTCAATTGGCTGATCCGTTTAATCAAAAATAAGAATTACAGAGATGTTGTTGCAACAATATGACGATATATTCTGTGTTTAGGTTCTAGCTGTTACACAGCTGGTAACTGTTCTTCGACCGTCTTCCTTGGGATACGTACATTCCTTTCGCCGATTCCCCGTGCTATTCTGGTTCTAAGTCCTGGTATCTGTGTTCTACTTGCTTTGGACAATTGCTTGATTCAGCCACGTCAGCGTTCCTTAGATAGTTGCCGTTGTTATTCCCAGCTGATGCAAAATGCCCGCTTTAGGTGATTTCTGTTGCTGACTATATCAACTGCGTAGTTGCTGCTTCTGGTGTTGCAGCAACTGCGTAGTTGTTGTTTCTGGTGTTACAGCAACTATAGGTTATAATTACTGCGGGCTTAAGACAATTACTTAGCAATTTAGTCAGCTTTCCCAAGATAAATACAAAGGTACTTACAAATATGCAGTGAACAATTAAACATATAGATATGCGGGAAGTTACTCCATACCTTGGGGTGATCAAGTCATTGTGTGATAAAAGCTTATAACTTATGACTGAAAAGGATAATATTATGATGGAAATATAAGGTCAAAATTGATCAATTCTGGGTCCTAACATGGTTCATATCCAAAGGTTTTACATAGTTTACAAAGGCCCCACGGACATTCCCGTGGCATTTGGTTGGAACCATAACGTTTTAACATAGCATATATTTGTTGATTAATAACCAACGACCGGTGGTGATATAAAAATTCGACCCTTGGCATATCATATATTTAATAATCAAAGTTTATACATTGGATTGCATGACATATATCTGTGGCAGATGTGTGGTATGTAGTTTAGTTTAACACTCATGCTAACTTTGGAGCCTTGTTTGGTAGTGCGATAAATAATCTGAGGATTTGGCGGGCTCCGCCAACCCTTCCCCCCATTATGTCATAACCAAAACTTTAAATATAATATTGCACCCATGTATCAATAAAGCCAATGTGTGATATGTTGGCAAAGTTTTGCGATGTGATTCCAGTGGTCGCGGGTTCAACCCAAAACTTGGAATTTTGACCTGCGCTTGGTTTGACTTGACTTCCACGTGCTTTGCTGTGATACTGCCACATGGCCTGCTCTGGCCCCTTTTTTTTTGCTTGTTTGGGAAAAAACTTCAAAACGTGTTTTCTCCCTCATATGTAAGCCATTTTGAAAACCTAATATACCACGGGAACCAACACAATGAGGTCTTAGATTTGGCGTTAGTTTCATGAGAAACAGAAATTATTGAAATTTGAGCATTTTGAGGATCCTCCTAGATCATTCCTCTCCATTGGAAGCTTTTGGACACCAAAAGTTTGGTTTTAGGTAGACATGAGGTGAGGGTATAACTCCCTCACCCTTCCCATCTCCATCCACCTTGCTTTACTTGGATTCATGCCTTTGAGGCGCATTTAAAGATACTCGATATCTCCTCGCCTAGAAGTGCAGACCTTCCTATCTAAGATGGTCTCTTCCTCTAACTCAGTCATACATTTAGGTGCAAAATCATCTATTGTTGGAATTTGAGCATTTTCCTCTGGATCCTTGATCATTGGAGGTTCATACAACTTCAATTTATCAACATTTACAACTGAATATATATGCATGTATGGAGGCAAATTAAATTGGAATGCATTGTACCCAATCTTTTCAACAATTCTAAAAGGACCATACCTTATGGGTTTCAACTTTTTACCTTCACCTTTCATCCTTTCCTTGCTAATGTATAGCCATACCTGATCACCAACCTGAAAGTGATGATCCATCCAAAGCTTGTCATGACGCATTTTGTACTTGGCCTAACTTTTCTCCAATTAATCCTGCACTACTTCATGAATCTTTTGGATTCTTCGAATGAACATGATTGCTTTATCGACATCTCCATGTCCATCTTCCTTAGATTCTTCACCAAACATGAAGTCCATCGGTGATTTGGAAGGTACCCAGAACATGTTTAAAAAGGAGATCTACTAGTAGAATAACCTACACCAAAATACCCTGAAACACAAGAAGAATGTGCTTCCCTAATCACATGCACTCTTTCCCCCTGTGGTATGCACAACTTGCAAAGATGGTACAATAACCTTTCATGAACATGATAATTCACTTCTTCCACCTGAGCACCATGATTTAGTGATTCATAAAAATCCTTACTATTTGCAGCATATTATTCTATATAACTTTCATGTGCTAAAGAACTATTTTGCAAAATAACTGAAGCATTCAAAGAAGGTATTGACAACATATCAGCTACTTCATTGGTGGTACCTTTCTTATATTTGATTACTAAATGAAATTGCTGCAAAAAACCCATCCATCTATAATGTCGAGACCGTTGCAACTTAGTTTGTGATTGAAGGTACTAAAGTGGTTGATGATCTGTATGAATCACTATTTCTTTGCCCATTAAATAATGTTTCCATTTTTTAACACTTTCCACTAATGCATATAATTCTTTATCATAAGTTGGATAGTTAGCAACTGCTTTAGAAAATGTTTCTGAATGAAAACAAATAGGCTTTCCTTTTTGTAATAACATTGCACCCATTGCATACCCACTAGCATCAGTTTCTATTTCAAATGGTTGTTGAAGGTCTGGTAAAGCCAAGATTGGAGTTGTAACAATTCTATGCTTTAAAGTATCAAATGTTTTTTGTTGTTTTCCTCCCCACTGAAAGGAGACTTTAGAACTTATTAAATAATGAAGTGGCGATGCAATAAAAGAGAAATGAGAAATAAACTTACTCCAATATTGAACTTCACCCAAGAAACTTCTAACTTCCATCACATTTTGAGGTCTTGGCCACTTAACAATTACCACAATTTTAGTTAGATCTATTTTTAATTGACCTCCTCCTACTATATAACCAAGATATACTAAGGAAGTTTTTCTAAATTCACACTTAGAAAGTTTGATATACAGTTTCTCTTTTTGCAACACATCAAAAATTGTTTAACATGCTCTACGTGTTCTTCCCAACTTGAACTGAAAATAAGAATATAATCCAGATAGACTATGACAAACTTATCAATAAAAGGACGAAAAACATCATTCATCACTCTCATAAAAGTTTTTGGAGCATTGCATAACCCAAACGGCATAACAAACCATTCAAAAAGTCCCTATCTAGTCTTAAATGTAGTCTTCCATACATCATTCTCTACAATATGAATCTAATGATAACCACTTCTTAAATCTAGTTTTGTAAAGTAAACAACATTCTTTAATTGATCAAGCAAATCATCGATTCAAGGAAGAGGATACCTGTTCTTAATGGTGATTTTATTTAAGGCTCTAAAATCAACACACATTCTCCAAGTTCTGTCTTTCTTTGGGACTAATATGATTGGTGATCCACATGGAGAATAACTAGGTCGAATGAAGCCTTTATCAACTAATTCCTGAATTTGTTTCTTAATCTCTTCATTCTCTATGGCTGGCATATGATACATGCCAATATTCGAGAGAGGGGCATCAAATTGTAATTGAATCTCATGTTTTATTTGTCATTTTGGAGCTAATTTTTTTTGGTTCTTTAAACAATTCTTTATAAGAATCTATTATTTCAACCAATTAATCCTTAAATTGAGAATCACACCCTTGAAAAGCATCATACTTATCTTTAGGTTGTTCTTTAACAATCATGAGAATATACTTTTTACTTGAATTTATTAACCTTTTCATTTTACTAACATTGATTAAATCCAAATTTGTCTTAATTATGTGTGCCCTTGCCACATATTCAATTCCACGTTTAAAGAGATGATACTTATTGATAGTGAGAATAATTTTGGAAAAATCACATAGAGAGTCATTTGTCGACGCGTTCGAACCAACTAGTGTGGTTCATCGTCAGGACAAGTTGAGGAACAAATCTGAGCAATCAAATTTGTTCCTCAACTTGTCCTGACGATGAACCACACTAGTTGGTTCGAAACGCGTCGACAAATGACTCTCTATGTGATTTTGCCGAAATTATTCTCACTATCAAAGTACGGATCACAAAAGTCTAAACTCTTTAATGATACTTATTCTCCTTTCTATGAAATATGGCATCTTGATCACAAAGATAAGGACTACCCAACACAACTCCACTTATATCCAAAGGAATCACATCTAGCTCAACTTCATCAACAAAATTACTTGTAATTGCAAACCTTAATCAACACTGTCTTGTGACTTGCATCTGGGTATTTTCTTTCAACTATCCTAAGGGTATGGGTTTGGATGATTTTTACTTTCCAGTCCCAATTTCCTTACTGGTTCCTCAAAAATTAGATTTGCTGGTGATCCATTATCGAATAACGTGTCTATCTTAGTGTGCTTGGATATGATTCTTATGTGAAACAATTCAACTCTCTTCTTTTCTTCAATCACATCATTAGATTTTGAAGAAGATGCAGAACAAGTAGAACTAGAACTAGTTTAAGAAGGAATACCTATCAGACCCATAGCAGTAATCTTATTTTCATCACCGAAGTCAGATCCCAAATCTTGTTGGACTACAGCATTAGCTTTCATCTCACCCTTATTCTTAAGGAACTTCTTTGGCTTAAGTTTCAGATGAAGCTTCCAACACTTGGAGTCATCATGTCCAACCTTCTGACAATGAGTGCAAGTAGGTCTTTCTCTTTCCTTCTTAGTTGTTGCCGATTTATTCCCTTTCAACCTACTCTTTCCCTTGCCTTCTTTAGACGCTTTGTTCTCTGAATACTTGAATGGTTTCTTTGAAAAGTTTGACTGAAAAGGTCTGCCACTTGATTAAATATGAATGGCTTGTACACACACTTCATCAAAGTTAGTTGGATTAAACATAAGCAAATTATGTCGCAAATAAGAATGCAAACTTCCAATATACTTTAACAAAGTTTCCCATGTGTCTAATGGAAGATTAAGTGCTAGTGCCTTTTTCCTGAATTCTTGTATAAACTCTTGCACACTCTATCCTTTACCTTGCCTTAAATGATGAAAATCCATTAGAGCTTGTTGCATATATCCTAAAAGGATAGAATTGCTTTCTAAGAGCTTTAACAAACTTAGACCATGAAGAGATAATTTTAACTTTTTGCTTCAAATTTTATTGAGTTTTACTTTCCCACCAAACCAAAGTTGTTTCCCCCATTCTAAGTGTAGCTAATTGAATTTTTGCAGATTCATCAACAACATTTTGAATTCTACAATACACCTCAAGTTGCTTTATCCAGATATCTAATTTTTCAAGATTCATTTCACCATCATATATTGGCAACTCAAACTTAACATCAAGCTTCAAAAAAGGAATTCCTTTTTCTTCTTTTGTGAGTTTGAATCTGAACTTTAATGATAAGAGAATAAAGAAGAAGCAGGCAAAGATGGAGGAGAAGAAGGTTCATTACCATAAGCTTTTTCCTTGCCCTTTTTCTCTTTCGTGCCTTTAGAAGATGAAGCTGCATATCTAGTTTTCTTATCTTCATAAAGTTATTTAATCATCCTTTGCATATGAAGGAACATTTATTGATATTGCTCATCTCCAACGACCTTTGTTTCAGGAGCTTCTCCTTCATTTAGCTCTCTCATCTTCAACTTTTGAGAGACTTTCCTCTTTCCAATCTTTGGATTTATCTTCTCAAGTTTCCCTTCTCCACATCACAACCTGGATATAGTCAACATTAACATTGGCAAATATCTTGTTTATACATGATCAACCTTTCTTTGATACTAAAATATGATCTGAAAATAGTAGAATTGGTTGTTTGCACAATTTCACCAAATATTAACTAAGGTTGCCTTTTAAGTGAGTAAATGAGGAAAATTGATTTTTAAGTGCCCTAAACTTAAAACTTGAAATCTAAAATTAAGCATGAACAACAAAGAAAATAATCAAACACATAAAACTTGATGACGGAGCTCGCCCTCCTGGACTACATCTCCGGGTCCGCTTCCAATGGGCATCCGTTGCATTGAAAATGCTCATAAAGTCTCTTTAATCCAAATTCGGCATTCTGGAATGTGCTCACAAACATTGCTATTGTCAGAAGATAGGCCTCCGCCTCAACTTTATAACACAACTTACAAATTTCAAAAAGGCCCAATATTGGCCAAGTCATGCCTCAAAAGGCATATTACAGGCATTGATAAAACAATATTCTCAACTCCACTTTACAACTCCTTTGGCTCTGGGGAGTGGCAAATCCTTTTATTAACCCGTAGGGTGTCCCGGGGTCAAACTTGCGGGCCTCCCGAGATTTGCTTGGCAACCATTTGTATTAACATAGAAAATTGTTATAACTATGTGCCATATATAATATATGGTTCATATCCAAAAGTTTTATATAGTTTATAAAGGCTCGATGAACATCCCCGTGGCATTTGGTTGGAACCATAATATTTTAACATAGCATATATCCGTTGATTAATAACCAATGATCGACGGTGATATAAAACTTCGACCTATGGCATATCATATATTTAATAATCAAAGTTTATACATTGGACTGCATGACATATATTTGTGGCAGATGTTTGGTATGCGATTTAGTTTAACACTCGTGCTAACTTTGGAGCCTTTTCTGGTAGCACGATAAATAATCTGAGGGTTTGGCGAGGCCACCGGATATGGCGGGCTCTACCAACCCTCCCCCCTATTATGTCATAACCAAAACTTTTAATATAATATTGCACCCATGTATTAATAAAGTCAATGCATGGTCTTTTGGTAAAGTTTTGTGGTGTGGTTCCGATGGTTGCGGGTTTGACCCACAACTTGGAAGTTTGACTTGCGCCTAGTTTGACTTGACTTCCACACGCCTTGTTGTGATAATGCCACGTGCCCTGTTGTGAGACTGCCACTTGACCTGCTCTAGCCCCTTTTTTTCCTATTTGGGAAAAACTTAAGAATGCATTTTCTCCCTCATATGGAGGCCATTTTGAAAACCAAATATACCACTGGAATTAGCGCAACAAGCTCTTCAACTTGGCATTGGTTTCATGAGCATCTGAGACTGTTGAATTTTGAGCATTTTGAGGATCCTCCTAGATCAATCACATCATCCAGTTGTTAGTTATATAAATAAATAAATTGTTACCTTGTCATGATAATACCAAGCATGTTACCCTGCAACTGTTCACACATGTAAATCACATGTTCTAGAGATCAAGACATCATATCGATTAATTTGAAATCATCCTTACCAAGACGAATAACCATATCGTAATTTGCATTTAACTTATAATCATTAGTCATAAGGCTACAACTATCACCTACTCGCACTCAAGTTGTCCCAACACATATCGTGTTAGTACAAGCATCTTAAAACAAGATCATTCCTTCATGCAATCATATAGACACATACTCATACCATGTAATTAACCAAACATTCAAACAACCTGTAAACATACCATGTTAAATAAACCAAATAGATGACATAATAAAACTCATACCTCAATGTATCTCAGGGGAGGTTATCGCATCTGCACAAGTCAATCTAGATTAGTACAACACAATATCACAAATAAATCGACTCATACCTGAATATCATAACCATAACCATGTACATAGGTTGATCCAGATTAGCATGAAACATATAACATCAAGATCTTAAATGCAATGACCATAATCATCATGTGTATGACCGCAACGCATATAAGAACAAGTTACTACCATGCATGACTATCTGATGCATATGCATATGACTGCATTGATTAACTATCATCTATCATGCATGTAACCACAACAATAATAGAATGGCAACCATATATATAACCATAATGCATCTAACGACCATTAAACAACATACCTGCATGTCCAACATAAACCTGTATGACGACCTACTCTTACCCCGAGGTCCATTGTTGCAACCTCGCTTTAATAATTTGCTTCTTCTACTCTATCTCAACCAACATATCAACATCATAACATACCAACAACATCATTATGACACAAGACCAAAATAAATACCATCATAATGCATTCATAATAACACATAGACAATTAACATGCATGCATGACAAAAACATTCCTTCCATCTAGTCCAAGGGTTGAACCATGATCCGATACCATTTTGTAACACCTCCCTCCCACATTTACCCAAGTTCATAGATCTATTGGGTTAAACACGTGACGAAGAGTTACTATGATATGACTCGACCTCTTGGATACAATTAAGAAAGTGGGGCTGACAACTAGAAACTTATTGACCTCCCTCGGGTGCTACAAGACCCCCAAGAGTTAAACACACACTCCATGTGCCCAAACCCTGAGTTAACTTTATTTTTTAGTGATCTAGAGCCCTAGTCGCTTTGATGACAAGGCAAGATAGAAACTGTAACCTTCCAGTCGCTCTCATGACCCTGCTTCCCAATGATTGCAGTCTAGATTACCCAGTTCTGAGCCTGCGACCCTGAAATTAGAGCCACATTTTTAGGGCCTAACTCTCAACCACTGCCAATGCTTAATGGGATTTTTAGAAATGATAAATGACACTAGGAAAAATACATTAACATAAAACTTAGACGAGGACTTGACCTAACCAGACCTAACCATGACAAACATTTCATCAAACACATTAAGGACATGTAATCTACAGGTCCTGAATACATATCTGAACATAAGGTTCTGATACTTATTTGAGAATCATGGAGAAGATCTAATGTCCTCTCATAATAGCTGCAAAAATATCTGTCAGGTCATGGATTCAATAACCATTCATCTATCAATCAAAACATGTTAAGTTCCATAACTAGAATTTGTCATGAAACCATGCTTATAACCAACATATAACCAAAACAATAACAACAATCATAATAGCAAGCATAAATACTCGTGAATTACAAGAGGAAAAGAGCTCTTATTAACATATGAAAAATCCAACCAAGTCTGGGACTTCCATGTACCACTTGACCATAGATTGAGATGAACCAAATCCTTCTTTAAGCCAATCACCCTTGTGAAATATTCCAAGCATGAATGTGGGATCTCATGGAACAAAACAACCAAAACCAAATGAGGGCTTCGAGAGGCCAAACCACCTCAACCCTCAACAAGTGATTCCACCTCATGGTCGGACATCACTAGCCATCACCAGATCAGTCTCTCTCCAAGCTATCTAGGGCTCCAAAGTGTTTGTTCCAACCTGGCTCCAGGACTAGTAACGCAACCCACAACTTTTGTAGGGCTCCAGATCGTTTGTCCAAACAAGGCTCCAGTACTAGTAACTCGACCCAAGTTGTTCCAGGGCTTCCAAAGTGTTTGTCCAATCAAGGCTTCAGGAACTAGTAACTCAACCCACAACTAGATCAGTCTCTCTCTAAGCTATCCAGGGCTCCAAAGTGTTTATTCCAACCCGGCTCTAGGACTAGTAACACAACCCATAACTTTTGTAGGGCTCCAGATCGTTTGTCCAAACAAGGCTCCAATACTAGTAACTCAACCCAAGTTGTTCCAGGGCTTTCAAAGTATTTGTCCAATCAAGGCTTCAGGAACTAGTAACTCAACCCATAACCATAAGGAACATGAACACCAATAAGAAATTAAATAGAAAAACCCACAACACCATGGCTATCCAAGAAATGGCAAGGCTAGGAAAAACCACTGTCAATCCTAGTAATCCTCCATGTCAATGATAAATCATAACCAACCAACCACATGCATACATCATGCATGCCCAAATTAGAAGGAAATCATACATGCAACTCGATATCTACAAAGCAATCAAGTTATAGATGTTGATCCTGCTATTCCCTTGCGCCTTCCCGCTTTCCTTTGCCTTATTTTTCCAAATCCAATGCAAACTAGAGTGCTCCAACCATGCTCCAATATTTCTCTAAGTGTGCAAGAGTATGAGAGAGAGAGAGCTCTAAGCTAAAACTAACAAATGCCAAACCAACAAAAGCCATGAATTGATCCTCATAAGCCTTTTTATCATTAAGGACTCTATTTTCTTCATTTTCCTTCAATTTCCTCCTAATGCAAATCTGTGACCTTTCATCTCCCTTTTTTCCTATTTTCCTCTATTTTCATAAATAAATGTCAATTAATGCCTTTGTCAATTTCCATACGCATTAATTGATCGAAATGAATACCCTTTATGATGTTTCTCCCTCCATTCAGCTTGGAATACGTGTCCCATGACCTTGGTTTTATATTTTTTTTACGTTGAAATTCAATCAAGGGTTGTTATACAAGCACAAATTGAAAAATTTTCAACTTTGGCCCCATTCAGAGGTCACTATTTGTGGGGTCAAATTAAAGAATAATAGTGACCTCTGAGGTTATAGTGGTCATATAAGGAGATCGAGAGCACAGTCACAATGATCATATAAAGAGTCGGAGAGCCTAAGTCACAATGGTCGATTAGTGATCACAGAGCCACTGAGAGCACAATCATAATTGTTGAGTAAAGAGCTTAAGAGTACAATCACATTGGACTTATAAAGGTCCCGAGAGTATAATCACAATGGTAGCATAAGACCTAGAGAAGCATAGTGATATTGGCCGCATTACGTGAGTAGAGACATTGGTTTTATATTAGTCACATTGCTTAATAATAAACGCATTAGTGTGATATTGGTCACATTGGTTTAATAGTGGGCACATTTGTTTAATATTGGTCTCATTGGCTTGGTACGTAAGCAAGCACCTTGGTTTGATATTGGTTCAAACCTTGAGTTGTGACGAGGACTTTCCACTAGGGATGTCCACATCCTCAACATAAGCTAGAGTAACCACATTACAAAATGAATCGGTCGTGTTGGTATAACAAGCAACATTGGTCAGTAGGATTGGTAAGGCACTCAAGTGATCTGTCCTTAGCCTCAGGTTCGAGTGATCTGTCCTTAGTCTCAGATTCGAGTTACGCGGTTTGGAAGGTTAGAAATATTTTTATTTTCATATATATGGTTCATTTTTCAAATGTTTAGTAGACCGTCGGTGGTAAGTGTTAGAATCTAGTGACTTGTTGAAGGTTGCACAAGTTGTATATGGATATTTTGATTTTTTTGGCTCAATATTAGTCCAAATTTGATTATGAAAGAAGCTAGGTGATCATGGACTAAAGATGGAGGTAATCATGATATGTTAAAGCACATCGAGATCAAGTACTACTTCATCTATGACATGGTACAGAAAGGAGCAATGAAGCTCCAATATGTATCTACTAATGAGCAAATATTTGATATTCTTACAAATCCTTTTGTCCAGAGAAAAGTTTGTATACTTTAGGGACAAGCTTGGACTTATCGAGAATGCCTCTCTCAGTGAGAGGGAGTGTTTATGAGATAGCATCATGGACTGTCATTCTCCATGTTTCAAGTTTGTTGACCCAAATTATGGAGACTAGTCCAATAGAGGACAATCATTCTTCTTGTGTCAAGTATGCTAACCCAAATTAGGAAGAATGATCTTGGAGCATCAGGCTCATTTAGCATGAGGCCCCAGATTACTTAGATAGAGTGTGGCCTTTGGAAATTCACCATGTGTTAAAGTTATTGATTGAAATGACAATGAACCATGACTAATCTATATACCATATGTTAGATAAACTAGAATTATGGTGACTAGTTGATGATAAATGATGTACCATGTGTTAGGAATACCGACCAGGATTATGGTGAGGATATACCATAGGCCAGAGGTACCAACCACAATTATGGTAATTGGTTGATGTTGTTGATTTACCTTGTGTTGAATATATTTAACCAAATTATGGTAATTGGTTGATGTTATTGGTTTACCATGTGTCACAATTGTTGGCCAAATTATGTTGATTGAATACTAATAATTTGTATAACCTTTTCTTAGAGAAATTTGTCAACAAAAGAAAACTTGTCTAGTCATTCAAAATATCTCCCTAACTAAGAGGGAGTGTTGAATTTTGTAGCTATGTTCAGTCTTCATAATTTATATTTTAGTCCTTGAAATATAAAATGTAATTGTAAGACGTTCTTCATGTCATTTTCATTGTTTATCCCTTGAAAGAGATATTATAAGACACGTTCTTCATGTCAGTATTAAAAGAGAAAAAATTCAAATATTGAATTTTGAATTTTTGGCTCCAAACTTGTCAAGTTGACCATCCCTCAAGTCAAGTCAGCCCCAATGAAGAGACATGCCCATTTGGACAGGTAGAACACTATATAAAGAGCACTCGACCTCCTCCACAAGGAACCATTCAACCTTTCACACAACAAGATGTATTATGTGCATCCAATCAAAGAAGAAGGACGAAGAAGGACAAGAAGGATGAAATCATCTCAATAATATTCTCTCTCTCTCTCTACTTTGCACATGTGAATTTTTGGGCAATTTTAGTGTAGCAAGTCGAACTTCTAGGTAGTAGGGCTAAAATTCTTGGCAACAGGGCCAAGTTTATAGGCATATTCTAGGAGGTCAAAATTCGGCCTAGGAATATCATAGAGGGACAAAGTTGAAGAGCATGAGATTGAATTGACAAGAGGATTGTTTGACTAGGTTTGACCATAACATTGTTGGTTAGTTTGACCTCATAGTTGACTAGCAGTATTAGGTGTATCTCTTGTTGAACTGAAGTATTTCTCTAAGGAAAAGGTTACTGGGTTTTTCCCTCGAGTGGGTTTTCTAATGGGTAAATCTTGTGTTCTCTTTGTGCATTATGATCTCTCTGTCCTTGTACACTTATGGTTAAATTTTTCAAGTGTAATTACTTAATGATAAACTAAAATTGCTAAAAGAATATCTACATCATTAGAAGTAATTATTGGTATTTCATAAATTTGTGCTTATATCTATTGCACTTGAAAAATCAACATCCCAAAGAAGACTTGAGTTGTCGGATCATTAAGACAACGAGAGATTCCCATGAATCTACAAATATCACTACATCTTCCAAGATTCCTTCTGGTTTGATATTTGATATGTCAACAAGTTGTAACACTATGGAGATCTACCTAAGACAAGAAAGTCCTAGGGCTTCCAAGGTTTCATGGGTCATAACATTTATGGCATCACCAAGGTCAATCAATGTGTTTGGGATGAAGGCATAATTGATCTGCATATTAACTACCGAGTTCCTAGGTCTAAGTATTTGACTATGATAACTCCCCCCATCATAAGGTATGATAAGTTTCCCTTAATGTGAAGAGTTTGAGGATCCTTTCTTCTTCTACAGGGTTTCCTTAGACATAATTACCTCATTACTTCTAAGTAAATAGGAACATCCTTGATTGCTTGGAATAGTGGTGTGTGAACAAACACAGTTTTAAACTCACCTAGGATACCACATTTAGGTTGGGTAGTCAGTTTATCTAGGTCCAATATTTCTCGGTTAGTAGGAATTTGTGGTTCCTAATGAACTTAGTCCATTCTTAGGTCTTGAGAGATTGGGCCTATTCTAGTTCTTCATTCAAAATTCCTATTTTAGGTCCTTAATATGTATAGGAGGATGTTAAGGTCTTCCTTGATATTAAGTGGATCACATGGAAATCTAGGGAAGAGATGGAGTAAGTTGGGTGAGTAGCGATCCCAACAACTTGGGCTAGTTGAGTTGCTTTACCATTATTGGGGTTAGGAATGGGCTATGCGGGGAACTATGGCTAAGGAGGGTTGATGTGGATGGTTGCATTTGTGGAGAGGGAAAAAGTTGATTAAGTGGTTGCATTACGACTTATTAAGGGCCTACAAAAGTGGGATTCCTCCACCCTTGTTGCCAAAGTTGATTTGGGGGAGAAGGAGCCATCTATATTTGAGTATGAAACAACCATGTGAGAGAAGAATATTGCATAGAAGGCTTAGACCAATATGAATTACAATATTGTGATTGGTCTTGAACCATACCTTGAGGCTTTGACTAACACAATCATTTCTAAGAGGTGAAACATAACTCCTATGGTTCCTTGACATCTTGGTAGACGAATTCCAATCTTGGTAGGGATGGACACTTGCTGGTAGCATGGTCCTAATTACATATTGTGCATATCTCAATTTGATCCAATAAACATTCCTTCAATGGGTGATTCCTTCTACACTTTGGACAGAAAATTTCCAAAGCTAACCCTGCTTTCCCTTTCCTTTTATTCATGTGGAATGTGTCTAATTGGGAACTTAATGAATTGATTATATTAGTTTTAAAATATTTTAACATATTCCCAATTTATTCTCTTGTAATACCATTTCCATCTAAATTGCCAACTCTTGTCAATAACTCTTTTGGTCATCTATTGGTTTTTCAAGTACCCTTGGAATATCTTCAATGCAATTCAATGATGACATCGTAGGATTGTTGAGAGATATCTCCTCCAACCATCAAGTTGAGAAGTTCAATGCAATCATCTCAAATCCCTCTCAACGATAGGACATGTAGTGTCTTAGCAGCCAAATTTTCCTACCTTGATCTATGTATATTATAGTTTAATATTTCAACATAATCTTCAAGAGTTTTGTCTTAATCTTGTGTCATTTTGAAGACTTCCTACCTCCTTTCTTTGTCCTTGCAATAATCTTGGTATTTCTCTAGGAATTTATGTTTCATATGATTCCAAATGTGGATGTTTTCCTTGCCAAGGCCCATGAACCAATGTAATGCATCATTTTTGAGTGTGGCAAGAAATTTTTCAACTTCTGGGCATCCAACACATAATAATAACTCCTGCAAAGCATAAAAAAACAAAGAGGAATGTGTTAAGGTATTCCTTGGATAGACTATGAAATTTTGACAGAGTTGAATGAGCAATATTCTTCATTTTGGTTTCCTCATCTGATTCTTGATTAGGATATATGAAGGTGGATGCCTCTTCCTTAAATTTGTGGGTCATCTCCTCTCAAGGATTTTTCTTTTCTTTTGAAGGTGCTTTAGGAGAGTTGGGAAAAATTATCTCTCCAAGTGGAACTTCTCACTTATTGAATCTATAAGAAACATATTTTTTGTTGGTTCATAGGATGAAACTTGTGCACTTTTGGATTCCTAGCTAGAGGTTTTAGGGTTCTTCTTAGCAAGGGAACTTGTTGTGGGAGTAAAGTAGTTTGGCTAATTGTGCCCTTTTTCCTCTTGAGATTGACCTGCACTATTAGTTTTATGGGGGTTTTTGTTAGAACTAACAAATATACCTTGTTGATATCTAACTCTGGGCATGCCAAATTAAAAAATCATTAAATCTAAAACAAGTTATTGAATGGAAAAAACTCGAAAGAAGCATATCACAAACCCCCTAAAAAGGCACACTTGTGCATGGCATGTGAAAACTAGCCTATTTGGCGCATGCCATGTTAAAAGAACAAATGTAAAAATAGAATAAGTTAAAAATAATAAATAATTGATCAACACAAGGGAACTTCATAGTTATGTCAAGATCCTCCTACTCATGTGATTTGTAAGTTCCTTGTTTTTCTTGAGCTACTAATGAATCATTCTCCAAGTTGTAAGACCATATGCAAGATAGAACCAACTTTTTTTCTACAATATGGTTAGTGCAACATGATTACCAATTGCTACAACATGCTCCTTCCCACCTCCCCATCCCCTGAACGAGTGGACCCCTCACTCATGCTACAATACTATCCAGGCCAATCGAATGACCATGTTGCAACACATCACCTCCAATCTTCTGATCAAACCACTGTTGCAATATTGGCTTGGAGTAATAACTATGACACTAGTTCATACAATGTTGCAACACACATGCAACAACACCCATACCAACAAAGACTATAATTGTTTTGTGGATAATATGACATATGAGGAGGTAACGAACATGACAAGTTGCCATTGCCAATCTAAAAATGGACAACAACCCACGATAAGTAATAAAAGGTACATACTTCCTTTTGTGTAATGAATGACATTAATGGACATAATTTTCACTTACCTAAACAAGAATGCATGCATCACTCACCATAACACTCCACCACCACCATGAGCCTATGATGCGATCTACACCATCAGGCCATGATTACCATACATTACTTAGAAACCATCACCTCCATCAGATTGTTCATTCAAACTATCAACTAGTAGACTATCTGAATATTAAGTGGGAACAATAGGAGGTTCATTAAGTTGTAAGGAGCCCATGGAGACCTTCTTGTTGCAGGATTATGACAACATTTGGGAATTTTTTCAGGCCACAAGATGGATTGGGTATGTCGACCAATTACAGGGATATGATGATGCCATTGCCCTAAAATTTTCCCTGAATTTCTAACATGACAAGTATGTGGTAAGGGAAACAATGGTCCAAGTTGATGAAGATACCATAGCCACGATGTCTAGGATAACACAAATTGAAAAACAATGGTATTTATCGAAGAATCAAAAGCTTGAATTAATGGAGCAATTTCTTGAGTTAAGAGAGGGTTAGGTAAAGAAAGGAAGTGGATTCGATAGGAAGCCTTTGTCGGCACCTTGGGTAGATGTAGATCTCATTATGCAAAGATATTTCACATGGGAGGGGTGCCACGTGGCCGTTTATTGGCATCATTTGTGGCTAATGAACCACCTGAGCCACTAACAATTGGTCAACACACCTTTATTCCTTTGGAATACATTACATCAAATGAACTCTATAATTCACAAATCTAGCTAGCTAAATGACACACTTTCCCACCATATCTTGATCAAGTTGTTGGTAGAGCATGCACTTTGGAGGGAACGTTGCACTTGGGATGACACTGTGCAAGCAACATGACCAAGAGTCAAAGTAGGAGTAGCAATTATTGTAACTCCACCAGAAGTTGTAGTAGTTTCAACTCCACCAAAAGTTACAGTTGCTGCAACCCCCAAAGAGGGAGTTGTTACAACTCGTGAAATAGGAGCAATTGTTGATTTATAGCCACAAGAAGAGAAAACTACGTGAGGTCATGACATTGACTTAGAGATCACTATAAGTTGATCTCCAATGAGAAGGTTGAGATGAGTGACTAAAAGACCCACACCCTTAGTTATCCCTAAGAATAAGAGAATAATACATAACAAGAAAGAAGATGCGACAACCCCTAATACAACACAAGAACCAATTGAGGTGGAAGAAGAGGAAGAAACCCATGTTGCAACACAAGAACCAATAGGGGTGGAAGAAGAGGAAGAAACTCATGTTGCAACACAAGAACTAGTAGAGATGGAAGAAGAGAAAGAAATACCCATTGAAACATGAATAGACTTAGTAGAGATAACAACCCTTGCTACAACACTAGAGCCAACAAGGGTGGAAATAGAGGAAGAAGAAATTGTTGCAACACAACTAGAAAAGGAGAAAACCGTTACTGAAACACAAGACCCAATAGGGGAAATATAAGAAGACAAAGACCATGTTGAACCATAAGAACTAGTAGGGGTGAAGGAAGGAGAGAATGAAGTCTCTGTTACAACACAAGAACCAACAAAGGATAACTTGTAGGGAGATCCCGGTTCAACATAGGAAGAAGGAAGGGCTATAACACTAAGTGATGGAACACAAGAAGAAATTACAAGTCCCCTGACCAATGTTGCTGCTAAGAGCCTAAGGAAAGTATACAGAGTTAGGAAGAAGAAGAAATATGTAGGTATTATGTCTTTCACTCCTTTACATTCATCCATTATCATAGAAAATTAATTTATGAAAAAACAAGACAAAGACCTACAAGACAAAATCAGAACTTTTGAAGGAAATTTAAGGGGAAACCAATCTTTTGAGGGATTATATTTCCTTTCCCAAGTAGTTTAACTCCTTGACATAAGGGACAAGGAAGAGCATGCTCCTGGGGTAGAAGGAACAATTGAAAAGAAGGCATAACGAGGAAAAAATAATTCCCTAGAGGAGGCTGTCCAAATAGAAGATGATAGGTATGAACTGATAAAAGCAACCACTCACATAAAGCCTAATTTTATGGAAGATAAGGCTATTTGTATAAACCTACTAGATGTATGGGAAAAATACACATATGATAAATAGAAGGAAATTATGACATCGTATAATGAAGATGTGATGCCCATCAAGAAGCACTAATAGGCTGTCAAAATCCTTAGGGAGAAGTCGGTAGAGAAGTTCGAAGCGATAAAACTAAATGGGATCAATGGTAGAAGGAGATAAAAGAAGACAAAGAGAAAACCCTCAAATGCCAAAGACAGGAGGACATACTAGAAGTTTAAAAGATTTGGCTTGGGTTTTTGATAGAATATGCACTTAGTTGCAAGTCACCATCATGTGTCTACAACATGCACTTACAAAAGAAATACATCATGTTCTAAAGGAAGGCCATCATGACAAGTAAACCATATGATATCACATCGCCAAGCACCTTCTTAGAAGTTGATTATGCAATTACCATTGAGGAGATGAACTTACTATATGAATTATACCAACATTACATTTTGTTACACCATGATCCAGTTTGGAATCATGTTTAGCTAAGAGACTATCTTACATGAATAGCTATATTAACTAGTTGATGGCTAACATTTCAAATATCAAATATATTTTGAATGAACTAAAAGTATTGAACCAAAATGGTTTTTTCCCTTCCCTTCTTGACATATCTAAATGCAAACTATAATATGACCTACTTTAATTAATAGACAATTTTTTTTTTAGCTAAAATCTCACAATACTATTTTTAATAAAATTGTGATTTCTTATTCTTTAAAATGCACTTCAAAATGCATAAATATATTCAATACCCTAAAAATTATGTGACACACCATCTTTACGAATTAAACAAATAAATTATTAAACTTATGATTTAAAAAAAATTATATAAGCAAGAAAGGCTCATTTGATACTCCACAATGTGAAGTATTTACAATTTTTCACAAAAATATCTCTACAAATTATTATTATTTTATAAATTAAATTTTATTTTAATAAAAGGCTTAACCGGCTCCCACGAAGGTTCCAACTTCCCTCTTCCCGAGAGAAATTCACACCAAATTTTAGAAACCAGCATCGGTTGCATAGGAAGCCCTTTTTATGCTAATTTCGTGTATAACCAGTCCACCATGGTGTACGAGGTTTGCCGAGTAAATATTGCCGGGTAGAGTCTATTGAGGTTACGGGTTTTAGTATAGAGTCTCGCAGCAAAAACTCCGCCATTTCGATATAGACATAGAATGAGTTTGAAGAGGCAGAGGGACGCAGAAACAAATGTGGATAGAGACGAGATAGGAGCTGAAAACCGAGTCGAAGATCATTCAAATAACAAGAAGATGCGGCCAGATTCGACCCCTGAACCTGCAGACAATGGCCTTCTTCCTCTAGCATCTTACGGAGACGACGACGACGACGAGGATGGCGATGGCGAGGATGTGGATGGTAGGGATGAGAACGGAGCCGTTCAAGGGAGGCGCCAACGACTGGTTGAAATTCGCAAGGACTGTCCGTATTTGGATACTGTGAATAGACAGGTATGCTTTTAATGCAAGTTTACACATGGCCAGATCATAACAGTGGTAAAATTGACAGTATTGATCTTGCAATAATACCATTTGACAGAAAGAAAAAATATTATATCAATGTGTACAAAAACCAACTTAGGTTAACTGGATTCGAAAGTACAACGATGCCGAAATGCCTATGACATCTCCGGAAACCTAAAATTAAATTAGTTGATTCATTGTTATGCAATGCTTTGTGCTTTGTAACATTATATGTTTAGCCTATGTCCTATCATTAAATCCCAGAATTAGCAACTCCATTTCACGGGTTCAAAAGAATCTGATGTTCTTTAAAGCAAACTATTTGTTTGGTAAAGAACAGTTTCAGTAAATGACTAACTTTGGTCCATTTAACACTGCTATATAAATATCGGTCCAATAGTTTTTAAATTTTGCTCGTTGTTTAATTGTTAGGTTGGCCTGGGTGGACACCACTAATCGTGATAACAGTTTTTAACAAGTCGTTTTGTTCACTTCTATGGCCGCCTTCTGGAAATTCACGGTCAGGAGTTCTTATATAAAAATAATCCATATGGCGTACTTAATATTTTGTGGAATGTCATCATCAGGTTCGCTTTGGTATTCTCAGTGTTTTATGGGGCTACAGGCTCCTCGTCTGATTCTGATGTGGACTAGGATCCAAGTCTTATCTTGGCCTCTGGTTGTGATCTGTCAAGTCTTCTCTACCACAGGAGTGTATGTTCTCCCGTTTCCTCTGCACAGGATCGTTCTCTGTCTCATTTTCGGCGGTTTACCCCTTTGTTTTGTTAAAACTTAATTTGTTATTTTCCCCTTTTCAGGACATGCCTTAGGCACTCCTGCAGGGACATTGTGGGTCGATGTACTTTTGAGTCCCATTGGCCTATCTTGGTCATTTGTTGACTTTGATATTATTTATTTATTTGTTTCTCTTGATCTTGTTGATAGCTCAGATAGGCTAGGTGTCAAAGCATGCTGAAGATGTCCAAAAGCCTCTTTAGGTACTTGCTCATGTTGAGGAAGTGAATTTTATATTCTTTTTCCGAAGTCTAGCTTAATAAAAGCCTTAATTTTCCACCCCTCTCATTGCCTTTTGCTTTCTCTTGATTTTTTTTGTATTACTGCTCGAAGTCTTAGGAAATGAGATCATGCTTCGAATGATGTGTAGCAGTGGTTACCCCCTTAAAGGTGGGGCAGTTCATCACCCACCTGGGGTTGGGACATGTAAGGGTTCTTTTTATGACATGACGGGGCAACATTGCCCCTACGAATCGAGTGATGGCTCTAATGATAAGGGGTAGAGCTCATGCTTGGCTTTTGCCCACGTGCTAATTTTAATGTCTTGACCATCTTTTGCATTTTATATTTTTCTTTCATTTGTTTCTTGTTTGTGGCCATGATATGCTTTTTACTTTTCTTTTAGTTGCATCAACCTTCAGGGCAACGTTTCCAGGCCGACCTAGATATGTGGACACAAGGGGAGGGGGTGTGCTAGAACACAGTGGACCCAGAGAGGGAAGGTGGAGTATAGGGCTTGTAATGTATGGAGGGAATTGATAAATATGGAACCGGAAAACGGGACCACACTATCTCAATTGGGTTTTCTCAAGTAGTGCCCTTCCTAAAGCCATGGGCCATTAGGGGAGGTCCCACTAGACTAGGATTGAAGATTAACCACCCATTTAAGGTGAGGGAACAAGACCATGGTCAAAACCCTTCTTTCTTCCATGTCACCTAGTAATCCATGTCAAATGCCCAAATGAAAAAAAAAACATAAGTACTTGATTGCACAATGAATAACATACACTCGAATACACAATGAATAACATACTTTTTGGGTTAGATTGCCCACCTTCTAACATGTGCACTTGACAAATGGGTGAGGAAACATACAACTGATGCAGGGGGCAGAGATAAAGTGGCACATCACATCGGCTACAATGTGGCTGTCAGGGGCTTCTGGATGCCGACTAGAAGAGATGAATAGGAGAATTCTGTTATGGGGTCACCCATTTTTGGTGGGTAACAGGACCCATGTCCCCTTTTTCCCCTTTTAGCTTTTATAAGTTTTTCTCCTAGGCAAATGTGTTACCTTGATTAATTTTCCCGTCCTAGCCTACAAAAACTTTATTAGGCTAGTGGAATCATCCCCCTTATGTCTTCTAGGCGGATGGGGACATTACAACCCTCCCCGCCCAAGATTGCTTGTTCTCAAGCAACTTTAGTCTGGGATGCTGGAGCACTTGTTCTCCTTCCCAAGTGGTGTCCTTGATAGGAAAATCTTTCCATTTGACTAGGAATTTTAATGATCTTGTTTCTTAGTTTTCGCTCCTTTACATCCAAAATCTCCTCCAAAACTAGAATCAACGTCCATTCTTTATCCAATGGTGGAAGCTCAGTAGAAGTGATATTGTGTTGCTCCAGGGCCTTCTTGAGGCATGAAACATGGAACACATTGTGTATCTTACACCACTCTGGAAACTTCAACTCATAAGCCACCTCTCCTATGTGCCTCATAGTCTTGTAGGGTCCATAGAATCTGGGTTTTAATTTCTCTGCCCCCTTCCTCTTAAGTGATAATTGTTGGTGAGGTTGCAGATGAAGATATACCAGGTCATCCACCTCGAAGCTATGCTCCACCTAATGCCTGTGTGCATAAATCTTTTGTTGATTTTGAGCCATCTACAAATTATCTTTTTGGATTAGCAGTATGTCCCGACTCTTTTGAATCCAGTCTTTCGCTATAGGCACACTACTATCTCCAAACACCCGATTTACAAATGTTGGTGCGTCATACCCATACAGGGCTTTGAAGGGAGTCATCCTAATCGACATGTGATATGTGGTGTTATAACAATGCTCTCCCAAGTGCAACCACTTTATCCAAGCTTTTGGTTGGCCTGTCACATAATTTCTAAGATAGACTTCCTGTCATTTGTTGAATATCTCGGTCTGTCCATCAGTTTGCGTGTGCTAACTGGTGCTCGACGTTAACTTGATCCTGACCAACTTGAACAACTCCTACTAAACCTCCCCCCCCCCCCATGAACAACTCTTGCATAGTTGGTTGCCTCAAAATTAACTCTCTTGGTAGGCATTCACTTCAATTTTATTCATAAACTTTCTTGCCCTAATTGTTTGCCTTATGGTAAAATCCTAGCTTGGTGTCGCTTCAACTTAGGGGCTTGTTTGAGGGTTTCATGTACCTTTGTCTTGTTGTAAATCATTGTTGGAAACAATTTCTTAGCATCTTGACCTTGGGCCTCTCCAACTCTCAACCAACCAACCAAACCCTAGGTCATATATTGCCCTTCTTAGGCTTCTACTAGGAAAGAAAATTGCCTCCTATTGGAGCTTTGAGCTTAAATTATGTCTCGCTTGTAGAAGACCTCATCAAGTCACCATATACCACAACTTAGAATACCTACTAGGTGACCTTCACATATATTGGGACTACTCCCATCAGTAAAAATCTATGAAGAGTAGGGGGTTTTGGCTGTGGCGATAGTGGGCCGTTACCTCATTGTTGTCTCTCATTCTAGTAATAGCTTTGTAGGGTACTCATCTCTAAGGGTTGCTAGATTTTGCAGCAACAATTCCATCATGCACACACCTCCTTAAACCTAGAAGGCTATACCATCCTCCCATTGAAATGTACAAGTGCCATTGGATTAGCAAGTATGCTGTAAAAGCCACCCTCTCTCACCCCTTTAGTTAAAGCCCTTAAACTAGCTAGACTACAATCATTGGTGGTGCACTCTTGTTCCTAAAAATCAACTATCCACTGAACATTTATCATACAAGATACTGAAAGAAGGTTATTCCTCAAACTAGGAAAAAATAAAATATCACTAAGCTCAATAACATCAATTGAAGGCATTTGAAAAGAAATGGAGCCAACTCCTCTCACAAGGTAAGTAGCATTATCACCAATCCATGGCCATGCCTCCCTCTTTCTCATAAAATTTGTTGAATAAAGACTTGTCATAGGTCATGGTTCTCGAAGCTCCATTGTCCATAAACCATCCAATAATAGACATAGTGTTAGAGGACAAGCAAGAGACTAAAGCAAGTATACATCTAGAAAATTATGATCTTAGGTGAAAAACACACTAGCATTTATCAGAACAAATCGACCACCTATTGTAGGTCCTCCTGAGTATCTCAGCATTGAGAATAAAACTATACTAGTCAATAATACATCTATCTACCACTTATCATTGGCAACTTTTGGAACAAATCAACCTCTTATTAGAGGTATTCCTTGTAGAAAATTGGTGCCTAAACCGAACCCAATTTCAAGTTTTGTAAAATCACATTAAGTTTAATGCCCAACCCACATGTTTTGTGCTATTGCTGTCAACATGAATATTTTCAAACATTGAAACACATGAGCCTACTCTACTTTTTCATTTTTGTTGAGAATAATACAAGCAATCCCACAATTTTTGACATAGGAGACTTTTGGTGTAATGACCTTGGAAAAACCCCGAAGGGAAAACCAGTGAGAGAGAGATTCTTATTTCTTTTAGAGAAATTATTACAACAATTAAATGCAACACATAGTCAACTTATCTCCTTGATTTCATGCTCACAATTCGTTGGGAAATGTGTTGATAGTTCTTTGAAATTTGTGCTACCAGCCCCTTGATTTTTGTGCTGATAGTCCTCGATTTCTATGCCAAACTTGTCTAAAAATTTGTGCCAATCTTAGCTTTATCAATCCCTTGAAATTCATGCTTGACATTATGCAGAATCTCATGCCCAACTCCTCGATTTATGCGTTGTTATAGCAGCTTTGATAGATTGCATTAAATTCTTGTCAGATGCTCGAAAATCATGTCCAAAACTTCACAAAATTTGTGTAGTAGTGTTAGCCTGTGAGAACCTAGCACTTGGTATTCAGTTTCCAACAATTATATACAGAATGAATACATGGCTAGATTCCTAACACATAAAAAGATATAGCGGAAGCAAAAATTACTCGATCTGAATCACACACACATAAACAATTTTATGTCCAATCAACAATTCTTCATTAATAAATTAATCATGGAACTTACTGGGCTCCCGTATCAGCGATAATGGCCCAATTGAGAAAATATAATACTAATCACCAACCTCACTACACTCTCTCGGACCAAGCACATGCTCATTGAGACGTCTCTCTCAATCTCGTGCTACTATTGTGTATTCTTGTTATATACCTAGGGGGGATAATATGGGGTACCAAGGGAGGTACCCAAGGTAATAATGTAATAATGGGATGGCCCCTCCCATTATTACATTATTACCTTGGGTACCTCCCTTGGTACCCCATATTATCCCCCCTAGGTATATAACAATTCTCCTCACCTTAGCCTCGCCTTTATAACTTTACATTGTGCCAAAAACCTAATCCTAATCCTAATCCTAACCCTAATCTCAAAGTGATGGACGACCAAGATTAGATCTCGTCTCACTTGAATCGACGACTAAGATTAAAACTTAATCACTAAAGTAAATAATTTATGTTGAGCTTTGTAGCTTGGAAGGTATTTATACTATATAGTCTTGTGCCTTGACTAGAAGGACCTTGATTTGCCTTGTTAGGAGCTTGCATGTGACACACAAAGTGTGCAAGTGAGTTACATGCATGTTGATATGTTGCGTATGACATGCATATGAGATGTGCATGTAAGGTAAGCTAAATTTATGATTTGTACTTGAGTTAAAGTAGATAAAGATAAAGATAGGATAGTAACTAAAGTAATGTCACTTAACCAAAACTTTGATCTCGGACCACAAAAATATTTTCTTCATTTTTCTCCTCAAGAATCCCTCATTCAAAATAACCATCATGGACTATTCCTTTAGAAAACCAATTTTGCTCGGTCTTGGGCCTTTTTCCTGGACCATCGAAATTTTTCTTGGACCACTTCTTTTTGGAAAATGGAACTCCCACAAATTTTGATTTGATTTTAATATTTGGGAATTTCCATCTTATTTTTTATAATTTTCACTTGTAGAGAACTTTTATTTTCTTCTCATTTTAATTTTTTGGCGAATTTTCGGCTAATTAATTGGCAGTTTTTGCCAAAAAAAATGGAAAACTAGAAAGTGAGGGATAATGACACACTTTTTGACCCCCAAAGTGTGTCTAAATAGAAATTTGAGGTATTGAGACTAATTTTGAGTACTCATAATCCCTACAACTGCTATAGACAACACTTTTTACATCAAATAATTATTAAAAATCCCGACTAGTGGAAATTTTTAATAATTAAAAAGTGACACTTTGACATAACCAAATTCTACGAAACTTTAGACATGATCTAGTATGGCATTTTACATCGACTCTATATATTAGGACTCACCTAAGACTTTATCATCAAGTCTCGCTCTAGCTTTGTGGGATGTATGGGAGAAAAACTTAACCGATATAAGTGTTGAAAAACACAATTAATGAGCTAAGGAGAAAAAATCTCGAGAGTGAAAGCTCTCTAGTGAAAAATCTTACGCTTCCTAGGTGTGTTACATGGCTTTATTTTCATAATACTAGAATCATTTTACAATAACTTTACAGGGGCTACAAAATTGGATTACATAATGATGACAATCTGCTGTAGAATGATGATGAAGTTCTAGAATTCTAACTTCTCTGACCATGATGAGATGTTCTGTCATGTGATCTGAACATGTGATAGTTACTGAATCTTCAATGTAACATCCTGTAGTGTTATTTTTTTCCTTTTGTGGGAAAATGTCAAAAACTTCATTTTTGTATTTAGGATGAAGGTAGTAATTCCATCTAGGGCAAACCCATAATTATGTCACCTCGATCGTTCCATAGGGATTGAACAGAGAATTGTGATATGAATGTATAGTCCCCAATGTTTAAAAACCCATAGTTCTGTCACCTCGATCGTTCCATAGGGATTGAACAGAGAATTGTGATATGAATATATAGTCCCCAATGTTTAGTTGTAGATCGATTGCCATATTGTTTTCTGTTGCAGAGGTCTACTTTTTCGATTATATTTGACTCAGGAATCACCAATTGGTTAGTGAATTTAGGGTTTATACAATTTTTATCTTTGATGGGCGAGATAGAAATAGTAACATTTTTCTAGCAAAAGTCCCTTTAATTTTAAATGGCACCGAAGCATAGCTATATGAAGTCTTTAAAAATCTTCCTTCATTTTTGAATTAGACTCCATTTTGCTTTGTCGATAATTTTACGTCAAACAATATTTTAACCTCAACAATAATTGACCCTTTTAATATTTTTTTTTATAATTCTTTTTATACTTCAAAACTCTTTTTTTTTTTTTTGTCTTGAATACCTTATATTATACCTTTCCCTGAAAACTTGGAAAATTAAAATAATTATTTTTTTTCAAAAATTTTAATTGTCTTTTTTATATTTTAATTTCTTAAATAATATATAAATATATATGTCACCCCCTTTTTTGTGACTTTATACTTTTTTATCCCTTCCGAGGGTGAGGAAAAGAAAATCTCCCTGTAAATATTTAATGTTTAATTCGTATCACCTAGATACAATATTCTTTATTTGATTTAGATGGTATAACTTTATGTATAATGGTGATTTAAATCCTCAACTTAATGTAAATATATCGCCACGACTTTTAATTTGGTTGACGGGTGGTGTTCGAAATTTGATGGCATACGAATCAAGATACAGATGATTTGAGCTTAATGCTTTAAAGGCCTATAGTGCACAAGTTTGACAACAATGCGAAAATGCAATGGATGGCAATTTTCGCTGTGTATGGATGTTGTTCATAGTGGAATTGGTACGGACGACAAGTGGACAAAAGGCAGATAATTGGTATTTGTTCGTAGTGGTTGTGGTTAATTTTGGCAATTGTAGTGAATTAATGGACGTACGAATTGCCATGATGTGATGAAACTTCACATTAGCCACATTAGGCATAGTGTATAATTTTGGTAATATAGCTCGTCAATTCATTATATGGTGGCTCTATCATCCGATGTACAAATAATGTGAATCTTTTGGGGGTTGGTGGTTGGATTGTGTGATATATATTTTTGTTTAATTTTTTTAAATAATGCCCTACCAAAACACATCCAAGATTCCTTTATTGTTGGCATCGCTGGTTGTGGAAGGAATTGCACCGATGAGGGAAGGGAGTTCACAACAGTGAGGCAATGGTCGCAACACTTGCAAAATGGATGGGGTGGATTGGCGGTGTAACGTCGATGACCGTTGCAATGCCCTTGTTTTTGTTTTTTAACCTTTTTCTTTTGATTTGATTTGATTTTTATTTTTTAATCTATATATATATATATATATGTTCAAATAAATATTTTTTCTTTTTAATTTAATTTATATGGCCAAATGCCTAGGGATGAAACTTACAAAATGGAGGTTCCAACTCTGTGTAGCAAAATGCTTCAATTGCGACAACAAAGTTGACAAAGAGTTGATGGCTAAAGGCCATATCAGACTGGCTTTATGCAGTAGTTGAGCGACTAGAGGGTCAAACAACTCTGATACCAATTTAACCGACAAGGTTTGTACTCACGAATTAAATACTCCAGAACACTTGGAATATGAAGATGCACATTAAGGATACAAATAGATATATAAAATGTATGAATGAATAATATGAATGAAGAATATGATTTGGTTACAACTGAGGGTCCCATATATATACCTTGGTGGGTACCCCTTCATGAACAGTCATGTCTTTTTAGACATGGCTTCTTAGTATCTAATCATTATTAACTTTTAATTATTAATATTCATAATAGAGTTGCGGGTCAGTTGACTATATAGGCTTAGAGGTTGTTTGAGCAGTGGAGGTCAAGAGTTGTGCAACAAAATAATTGCAGCGTGTGGAAAATACACATTGTGAGGGGCTAAAGCCATCAAGCAGACGTGCGTAGTGTGGTCGAGCCAGGCAAAGAGACGGCATGCGTAGAGAGTTGTCAGATTGGCTGCTGAGTGAAAGTCCAACAGACCGAGTAGTTGATCCACCATAGGAACTGGGGGTTTGTTGTGTGGGTTTGAGGGTCTGCGGGAACAACCATCAGGAATGTGGTTGAGGAGAAGCTGTGGGAGGTTGAGTAGCTATAGAGTGTGAAGTGTGCTGCATGTTGATAGAGAAGAGGCGGCAGGATTGTCGTTAAACGACAACCAGGGATGGTTGCAGAGTATTGTGTTGCGAGTAGGATGCCACGCTGGGCATGATTGGAGAAACTACGAGATGTAGTGGCCAGGAAGAGTTGGTGGGCAGTGGATCTGCTGCGACAGGCATGGGCTAGCAGTTGCTGGCAAAGCTGGTAGTAGCCAACGACAGGTACGAAGGATAGCAGTTGTTGGCAAAGCTGGTAGTAGCCAACGACAGGTACGAAGGATAGTACCAACAACGATTAAGATTAGCGAAGGTCAACCCTCAAAGAGAGGGAGGGAGACCGTACTAATCTTGGGTTTGGCAGCAAAACTCATGGGTGTCTCAAAGGACCAAGACAAATCCACAACCGTGCTAGAATGAGTTAGCACAAGATCGAGGCTAGTGGATAGTAGAGCGTCCATTCACATGACGAGGATGATGTTAGTGTTTTGCAATACTGTATTGTGTTTAGTGGGATTAGTACCATGGATGCAGTGAAGGGGTTTGGATGTGATAGATCCCAACTAGAGTTAGAACTTACGAAAATTTCTGGAGGTGACATGGATGTCATTTGTTCTAGGGATGATGGTACACGTGCTCTTAGTGTCAACCTTGGAGGATGTTGGATATAGAGTTTTGTTTCGATATGGGCAGGTGCTTCTATATTCAGAGGGAATGACCTATGATGCAGTGGTAGTGCTTGGCATCATATAGGGGCAATCATACAAGTTGTTGGGACAAACTATGGGTATATCTGAGGGGATCTTGGATACAAGAACAACGTTGGTTACTAAGAGGGAGCAGGTGGCGAGGAAGAGTGATTCTTCAGGTACTACCGGGAGCCTCAGCTGGTATGATATGACATTGTTAGATGCTCAAGAGCAGGGTCCTAGGAGCATGGTTGGAGGGGACATGTCTTTAGATCAAATTTTGAAGCAAGTAGCAGGGAAGTCTTCTAGTTTAGAGGGAGCAACTACAACAACAGATGACGTGGTGGTGTTGGAGATAGATCCAGGTGGAGGAGGTTCTTCTAAAAGTACCTCCCTTGCTAAGAGGGAGTGTTGAGTTTTGTAGCTTGGAAGGTACTTCTAGTCTTGTGTCTTGACTAGAAGGACCTTCATTTGCCTCTTTAGGAGCTTGCACACAACATGCATAGTGTGCAAGGGAGTTGAACGCATGTGAATGTGTTGCATGTGACATGCATGAGATGTGCATGTAAAGCATTTGCCCTTTTAGGAGCTTGCACACAACATGCATAGTGTGCAAGGGGGTTGAATGCATGTGAATGTGTTGCATGTGACATGCATGAGATGTGCATGTAAAGCAGGCTAAATTTATGACTTGTACTTGAGTTAAAGTAGAGAAAGTTAAAGATAGGATAGTTAACTAAAGTAAAGTCACTTATCTTTAGTTAACTTGATGAGATAATTTTGGTCATCAATCTTAGCTTAGGAAAGTTATAAATTGAGCCTAAATTAACGAGCTAAGATACAACAACAACACAAGATTGAGAGAGGCTTCTGAATGAGCGTGTGTTGGGTTTGTGGGAGTGTAATGACGCTGGTGATCGGTTTTGTATTTCTTAGTTTGGCCATTATCCCAGGATGGGAGCCCAAGTAACTTTTGTGATTAATTTATTAATGAAGAACTATTGATGGGCATAATTTTGTTTATGTGTATGTGATTCAGATCGAGTAATTTTGCTTTCGCTAAATATTTTGGTTAGTAAGTTAGTTGTGTATTCGTTTAGTTAATAATTGCTGGGAATTGAATCCTAGGTGCTGGGTTCGGGAAAGTCTAAGAGTTATTATGCGTTTCTATGTATGGAGGCCATCACTAGTAAATAAGGATGGCCTAAACCCCCTAACCAGATAGATTACTATGTATTGCTATGTATGGAGGCCATCACTAGTAAATAAGGCCTATGTAGTAGTGTGAACAAAACTATTGTAAGAAAGTTCCTTCTCCAAAATGTTTTCAGAAGATAGAAAATACTATAAAAAGATGTCTTGAGATTCGTTTGTTATCTAATCTTTGCTCTTTTGGAGGTTACTCTCTCATTGAGGCAAGCGAACATTGCTCCCATATCAATAAAAATGTAATATTTTGGTTTATATTGACCATTTTCTACAATATATTTGAGTAACATTTGTAATTTTCCTCTCAAAATTTCTAGTTGGCACATCACAAAAACCAAGCTTATGATCTTCAATGCATCAAAGAGCTTTCTTTTTGATTCACATTTCTCCTTTTGGGGGGAGGAGTTTGAGATCATTGTTTCAGTATGTGCCCTCTAGCTTCAACTTAGTGAAGGCTATGGCTCGCTAGCCCTCATCAAGAGAGTGTGTTTCTATGGCCGTTTTTAGGACATTTCATCCAAACTTTACCTCGTGGAGGTGATTATTAGACATATGGTATTCTATGGATCAAAGATTGGAGGACCAAACTTGCTACACATCGGCTGAGTGTGATAGAAAGAGCTCAGAGTGCTTCTTAGGCACATCATCTAATGCAAACGTATAGTTCCCTAACCCATTCAAAGGAGTTCAGAGTCCACCTCTTTTGTCTCATGGGTCTCTTTCGTTTGGTCTCTTTCTTTTGTAGAGTCAAGGCCTTCAAAGACTTTGCCTTCGAGAAAGAGAGGCACCCCTACCTTGCACTGTACTCCTAAGTGGTGCTTGCCTTAGATTGCCGTATTGGTTGTGCATGAGGTTGGTGTTTAGAGCAATGTTGCATGAAGCGGAAGCGTTTTTTGGAAGCGGGGACGCCGAAGCGTCATTTTCCAAAAATCTAGGAAGCAAAGCGTTCGCGGAAGCGTCTGCTATATATATATATTTTATATTTTTTTGCATTTATACTCAAAACAAACATCCCAAATACCAAATTAATTGTAGAAGACATGAAAACATGCATATTTTTGCTTAAATCAAGATAGATATAACATCCATTGTACATTAATGATTAATTATTCAAGCATCAACCATCTAGAATCTAGATTCTTCTCCTCTTGTCTAGCCTTTGCCTCTACCTCGATTGTCTAGGGATATTAGTCAACATTGCCCAATTTTGATCAAACTACCTAATTCAAGACTTAAAATATGGTAGAAAAAGCTTAACATGCTTGATCGATGATTTGGCTTGATTGAAA